>BPTQ01000008.1:182908307-182956586 GCA_019973895.1 Chrysanthemum seticuspe | reverse complement strand
ATTAACTAAAAATTTCCTACACTAAATCAACAATTTAACCCTTAAATCAACCTAAAACAATACACACACAAACAACCAAATCACAACCGTCAATTCAAAAATAACAACTACATCAAGTTATACCTAAACGACAGTATTTACCACAACATAACACAAAACATAAAGGACAATGAATATTCCACTACACCACACACCATCTTTTACTAACCTTACGTCAAACAATAACTTCAGCTGTCATTATGTATGGCCTTCTCCGACCATATAAACAACACAAATGTGTCAAAACTTTAAACTGTTTATTTTAAATAAAACAATAATACTACAACATTAGCACAAATAATTGTTACAATACACAACAAGGGGCAAGTGATAGCAAATTTTGTCAAGTTCAAATATTTTGTTCAATTTTCACTTGTTACTGACTTTAATTATATTTCTTTTGTGTGATTCATTAAAAGTTGCAGTATAAGAATAATCTTTATTAAGTTGTTTCTTATGCAACGGGTTCATGAACGCCTTATCATGAACCCTAACTTTACTGTTTCTACCCACTAAGGAGAGATTCGAGTCCGATACAGACTCGTGTTGAGAATCTCGAGTGACTCGATAGAGTCCTTGATTCAACATAAACCTCCTCACTTTTCTACCGAACGCACATACACAAAAATGTTAAGTGTTCGAATTGGAAAAGTGAGGTACATAAGAGATGGAGTGAAAAGGTTAAGCTTGTGAATTGTAAAAACACATACACGCAAGCCATCTTTTCACTCCTCCAAATACAACTTAGTTCCTGAGATAGCTCAGTGAGCTCTAAGAGTTGTGCTCAGACATAGCCTGAGCTTAGAGAGGAATCACCCATCTTTGTCATTTCAATCCCAAGTACTATTCCGCAAGTACTTGGGCAACGTATTCTTTGTTGAATTATTTCTAATAAGAATATGACGTTGAAAATTACTTAGTGTGTTTTCTTTATATTAATTTCAGTCATTGTTCACTTTTAACTTGTTTTATAAACTTGAACTGTTTTAAACGATAGTGAACGGGGAACAACACATAACATTGTTAATAAACACGATTACAACATCATAATAACAAAATAAATTTTATTTGTCAAATTTCAAAACTGTGTAAACACAACAAATATACCAGCCTCTTCCGGTATGTATTACTGTCGACTTCAATAACAAACTGCATTCCAATCATTTTCTACCACACACCACATCACCTTATAAGTAACAGGAAATACAAAACACAATACAACACCATTTATGACAGCAAATCCATATTGAACTACATCAACAATAAAAACTTAACTGCCAACACTAAACCAACAAACACACACATAACAAAATCCAACTAAATTCCCAATTTAACAACTAAATCACATCCTTTAAAAATCAATTATGATCGCGTAAACTAATTCATAATAAGTTACAAACCATCAATAACTACAATGCACAACCCTACTTAATGGAACACATTCATTTAACAACTGATTTAGCAAATCAAGTTAATCAATAACGAAATCCTTCAAAGATCTAAAGGTAATCACAAACACACTTTTTATATGTAACTTAATCATACTTTCATATGATTTATCTATATATTCGATTTGCAACCTAATAGTGTATGTATAGATCATCGATGATAGGATTAAAATCAACTTAGAATCATGTATAACATATTTTTGTCCCATTGATTATGAATCCCTTGATATTAATAATAATGATATATGATATAACTTAAAGAAACCCTATCATGATCATTAAAGTTTATATTAAATTTTCATATAATAAGTATGATCTGTTAATGTGTTTGAGTGTAAAAACCATAATCCACTAACATACTGTTAGGAATTAGAAATTCCATAGTGAAGTGTCGGTCACCCCATATATAATCTAGCATAAGTTAACTCGTAGACATATCGTTATTTACTAGTTATTTAGTTAAGTAACACCGTGGAGGACGGACGGGTCTTTACCCACTGTATGCCTGATCCACAGTCCGAAGGAGGACGTGTAGTTTGTAACTATAAATACCCTCTACCTCCCAAGGTAGAGGGTTGGACCTTTCATTCTAATCTAACCTTTTCTCTTTTGTTTACTCTCTCTCTAGAAAGGCTCCCATTCTACTTTCTCTCTCTAAACTCTCTATACTATTCGATACATACTTGTGTTTGATATGTGTTTATGAAATCCAATATCTTACAATTGGTATCAAGAGCCATGGTTTGATCACTCATCTTTCATGTTCTTGGATTTCTAGTGGTTTTCATAAGATTTTTGGGTTTGAATGAGTTTAGAGTAGTTTGCATCATTTGGATCATTTCTTGTGTTAAAGTTTGGATTTTGATAGTACTTTTGTGTTTAGAATCATTATAAGTGTTTAGGTTTTGATTTGGAAGGCTTGAATCATCGTGGTTGGGTTGTTTTTGGATTGAAAAGTGGTGTTTTTTGAATGTGAACTGGATGCGAGTTGAGACACGTTATGCTTTTCTTGGATGCGAGTTGTGGTCATTTTCATTAATGCGAGTTGAGCCTAAGCGAGTTGACAGTTTTGACTGCGACTTGTCCAGATTCAACGTATCTAATGCGAGTTGAGCCTAAGCGAGTTGCCTAAGCGAGTTGTCAGCCTAAGCGAGTTGCCTATGCGAGTTGTGTTTTATGCGACTTGTCTATTAAGCGAGTTGTCTGTTTATGCGAGTTGTGTTTCATGCGACTTGTCTATTAAGTGAGTTGTCATCAAATCGAGTTGACTGGGGTGCGAGTTGTCTTGGGTGCGTTTTGTTGACTTTTCCCGACAAAACTTCAAACGGCCATAACTTTTGAACCGTAACTCCGTTTTCAGCGTTCTACCCATCAAAACGACCATGAGAACGAGGAGAATGGCACGCCGAATGAACTCCGTTTTCAGCGTTCTACCCATCAAAACTAAAGTTCATTCGGGTCAACCTTCGAGGCCTAAATCTGCTCCGAACAGAAGTTATTGAGGTTTTTAAGTTTTTAGACCTTAAATTCTCCGTAAAATCGTGCAACAACCAATCCAAATCTCAACTAAACAACATCTTAGCTAATCCTACAAACAATCATAAGTCCGAACACACAATTGTATATCATTGTGTCGATCCATCAGTCATCTTAATACATTATATTGGTCATTGCTTAACGGTTTGGTCTCGATTTTAGTAAAATCCCGCGAAAGATTCTATTTCTCGGTTTAAATCACAGACTTGTAAAATCCCGTGTACACATCAACATCATGTCTTACACTCCTGATTCTGTAATTTCACAAGTACTCAAACTGTATGATGCTGTTGACAATCATGAGAATATTAGCTATACTGAACGGTTACAGATGATGGAATCAATCAATGAGGATGTGAGATCTCCGTGTTCAGAATCTAAAGAGAGAGAATTGCACCAGTTAAGGCTACAAAATGCCATGCTAAAGGAAAGTAACATTGAACCTTATCAGTTACTTCACTCTCACCTCGTACAGCTTTTGTCTACAGTTATGAATCGAACATGTAGTGCCATCTTCCGTCAGGATTTACCTACACTGACTAGAAACTTGCTGTTGAACTTAGAACAATTGGAACAACAACTTGATAAAGAAAATGTTCAAAAGGATAGTTCCAGTGTTGCACTACAAGTGATCCACAACCAATTTCAGTCATTCATCAGTGGGGAATTTACATCTGATTATGATCAAGACATGACTGAAATGTCTTTCAAGAGACACACTGGAATGGAAATTGGCGTGTTCATAGAGACACTTATCCATCTCATGGACAATGTGGAGAAGTATATTGAGGAAGTTACTCAGAAAGATGAAATAATAGATGAGAGTCTGGTGCAGTTGACAGAAAGTTGTGATGAGTTGGGTAATGTATCAGTTGAAGAATCGGGTGTTGCTGAATGCAGAATGTATGAGACAACAAATAATGATGTAGCCAGCGGTCCAGTGACTCTTGTTACACATGATGTGGATGCAGATATCAGACCGAAAATTAAACAGGTGTCATGTAATGAGGTACCCTTTACTGTTCAACATAGTGCATCTGCTAAAGTACTTAAACAAACTGATCATGATGCTGAACATGACTTTGATAAATGTTCTGTAACTGAGGCTGAATCTGAGATTAAGTGTTTCAAAACAAAAGATATGGTTGATAAAAGGGCTTTTGATGAACTTTCAAACAAACTCTCAAATCTTGAAAAACATTGCATTTCACTTGAAATTGCGATACAGAGTAAAGAAGAAAGTTTTCAAACTAAGAAACCATGTAAAAATCCGAAATTTCCTGAATTTCGTGAATTTTTTGAAATAAACGATTTAAAAGCTCAGCTTCAAGCCAAAAACTCGACTATCAACAATTTGAAGAAACATATTTCTGGTATGCATGTGAAAAGTAATTTGGTTACAAGTAATTCTGATATTAATGCTATTTATGATATTCAAATGAGAAATGATGAATTAGCAGTTTGTGTGGCCAAATTACTAAAGGAAAATGAGTCTTTGAGAAAACATCACATAGAACTAAGTGACTCTGTCAAAGAAGCTAGAACTAAGTCAATGGAAACAAATTCTTTGATAGCAAAAATTGATGAATTCAAAGCTCAACTACAGGAAAAGAGTTTCGCTAATGTTGCCTTAAAAAATGAGCTTAGAAAAACTGTAGGGAAAAGTGTAAACACTAAGTTTACAAAACCATCAACCTTGGGGAAGCCAGTTTCTCATCCCACTAGAGACCAATCCATTGTTAGGCAGCCTACTGCATTTATATCTGAAAGAACAAAATCTTTGAAGACAAGGCTTGCCTCCCAAGTTGATGCGATACAAGTTTTGTCAAAACTAGTCACTTCACCTAAGTTACCTAAGAATAATGCTTCTAGCTCCGTTAACCCTCGACAAGTAGCTACTTCTACTCCCAGCACATGTAGGAATAGTTTGAAAACAGTGTCAAAACCAAGCATTAAAACCCAGAATTCATATGATATGAATGACTTGTGGAAGAACTATTATCTAGAAGAAGCTAGGAAAAGGCACAGATTCGAAAAGATGGAATTTTAGGGGCAAGACCTAGGGTGAGGAATTCTACGAGATTTCAAGGCACTGCTAGTAGTTGTAAACCACTACCTAGGAACACTCAAAAGACTAGGGATTGACTTGCATCTAAGAGTAGTTATGTGAATAAGAATGCTAAGCATGTAGAAAACAAAACTAGAAATTCCGAGTCTTTTCCAAATAAGAAACATTTTCCTAATTCACATACCAAGGTACAATCCACTAAGACTACCTACATGGCTAAGGTACAACATGTTATGATGCAAAACAAACCTAAAACTTCATCTAGATGGATCCCAACTGCTAAATCTTTGGTGTCTAGGAATAACGATAAGTCTTCCACTTTGCATAAGAATATCAACAATCCTAGACCTTGCCATAAGTGGATTCCGTCTGGCAGAATGTTTAAGGATACTGGACTTAGGTGGATACCTACCGGAAAGCTGGATACTAATGTCACTAACCAATATATATGCAATCAAGATTGTAATGTTAGTGCAGGTAGTCCTTACTCAGTTGCAGATACTTCGATCCTTCACTACATGGACTGGCTTAAAGTATGGATAACAAATGGATTGATATCTCATAACTCACGGGTTTAAGTAACTCAACCTTGATATTCAATCTGCTATGACATCTGTTCACATCAGTTCAGGCCTCGTACTTCATCATTATGGCGTCTGCAGATAACTCTTCAGGCCCCACTCCTTAAAGAAAAGAAAGGTGTACGCTTCAGTGCGCTTTATCTTCAAAAGAAGAGAAATCTTCATGTTTATGACCATTCTCATCGACATTCTTCATCAACAAGCTTCATGTTTTTCCCACGCTCTTTCAACTCTCAAGTGGATCTACGTTCATTGGTGTATATTCTTATTCTCTTGTTCAAATCAAAAATGGCAACTTCGGATGCAATTTTTGAGGGGGAGAAGAGTGCATATACTACATGTTGATGGATGCTTGAATTATGGTCATATGACTCTCCTTCAACGCCTAATGCTTCACTTACTAAGGATAACTGGGATTCATTGTTTGGGATTCATTGTTTTAAAATATGTTTGATGAGTACTTCCAACCTCTAACGAATGTTGATCATCCAGTTCCTGATGCTCCTGCTCCGGTTCTGGCTGACTCAACTAATTCACCGTCTTTAATCTACATTGATAAAGATGCACCATCTAAGAAGTACAACTTAGACTACTCAAGAAACCCAATCTCCAGTTATTCCTCAAGGTGTTGATAATGACTATCGTAATATTGCAGTTGCACTATTGAATAATAATCCGCTCTTTGGTATTCTTTTGCCAAATCTTCACGGAATTATTGTTCATGAATAATGATCCGCTCTTTGGTATTCCTCTACCAAATCTTCACGGATTATTGTTCCTCTCAATGTGCACGCTATGTATTAACCACATAAACATCACGTGGTGGGCATTTGACACAAGTTGATTACTTCGAAGTTAATCATTTATCACTTATTTGAGATTGAAGTTGATTTTCACAAAGGCGTGTTCTTATTTGATAACTTGCTCGAGCTTAAGAATTTGAGTTGAAGACTTGGTTTATCTAGTTACCAGCAGTCGGGGTGGATGGTTGAAGACCTGGTTAACTATCACTATTAGGAGTTACGTTGTTTTACTCAGTGTCACACGCAGATGACGGCGTGGATAATCGCAAGAGGTGTTAATGTCTCATACTTTGATTGAGTATTGAGTACTTAGAGATTTGCTTGGAGCATAAATTCTCGACACCGTTCTTCCAACAGTAGTGCAAGATTAAGACACAAATGAGGGGAATTCTACTTCAGTTTCAAGTTTGGTATATCGGGTTTTCTTCATCAGTGGTCACTTCAAATTGTCTACATATGGGTTGGTTAAGATAGTCGGAGAGAGTTTCTGTAGCAGTTGATTCTCACAGGACTTTGTTGAGCTAATTATTTGTTCTTCTCTATTTCAAGAGTATTTGGCATGTATAATGTGTTGCTGATTCTGAGGTATCAAAACCAGCAAGGGGGAAAGAGATATACATCTAAACACACAACGAGTACACGTGATGAACTTAATACTTCTTCTCTATTGAAGTAATCCCGGGAAAGACAAATGTCATAACCGCAGAGAAACTCAGTGTTTAACTCGTAGCCTTTGGTGTATTATTCCAACTATTTGGGGGAAGGATGTATTATTCCAACTATATGGGGGAAGGATATATTATTCCAACTATTTGGGGGAAGGATGCATTATTCCAACCATATGGGGGGAAGTGGTCTCTGGATACTTTTGGTATGTGTTATCTCAGCTTTCAGTAGGAAGAAATATGAGAAGGATATGTAGAGCATGAGATGATATTGCTTATCGACATCTTCTATATGATTTATGGTAGTGCTTTCGGTTATTGCTTCATGTACACAATGCAATGATGATTCCGATGAGATCGCAACCATCAGGGGAAAGATATGTGTACATCAAGGATGCACAACATGTTCACTTGATCGAGCTAATTCAGTTATTCTGGAGTTGACATCCGCAGAGATGATTAATGATTCAACATGTTACATGGATGTCACCATCAGGGGAAAGATATGTGTACATCAAGGATGCACAACATGTTCACTTGATCGAGCTAATTCAGTTATTCTGGAGTTGACATCCGCAGAGATGATTAGTGATTCAACATGTTACATGGATGTCATCGTCTCTACTCTTGTTGGGTACATTTGTACATTATGGGCTGATTGGTTATATGTTAGATAACTGGAATGCATTTGGTGAAATGAAGATGTTGATATATTGTTCTCCCGAATAGACAACTGCTCAGAATTGAAGAGTAATGTGTACATCGAGGACGCACAACAAGATCATGTGATCGGGCTTAATCATTTATTTCGGGTTTGATAACCGCAGAAATGATCCGTGTTAACTTGTTACTTCGTTGTTATCGTCTTCTTCGGATTCTTGAGCTTCATACAATTAGACTGTTTGCTTCACTTCTTCTTGGGGGAAATGGTCTTTTTACGAGGATTGTCGGTTTAGGGGGAAGCTGCCAAAGATTCATTTTTTTGAAGGCTCAAGTTATTGCGACGATTCAAGAGCCTCGAATGCTTTGGTGGTGAAAGTTTAAGAGATGATGACTTCTATCTTCTACAAAGTGCTAAACGATTTCCTTACCTCGGTACTCGTATCATCATCTTCTTAAACTATTTCTCTATCTGTGTATATATTTTTCAAAAAGCAAAATACAAAAATATAAAACCAACAAAAACAAAATAGAAAAATGTAAAATCAACAAAAATCCATAAAAATTTGAAAAATCAGAAAATACCAAAAATATTGTTTTCTCAAGACATGTCTTCTGGTATCGATAACATCTACGGTCTTAGAAATGTCATTCAACAATGGCACGGGTCCATAGATGAAGTTCGAGCAGAAGGTGTATATATTTCTTTTCAAAACATGTCACAAATCTAATGGCTTACAGTTATTTCAGACTGTAACCCGTGCTTTAACCATGGTTTGCTATTATTTCAGATAGCATCCCGCTCTCCAAGAAAGGAAAGTGTTGCGCTATTCCAATTCTCAAAAATTTCGTGCACTTATCCTAAAACTAAACAAGGAAAGCATGTCGTCAAAAAGACTGCTGATCCTACACAAATGTTTTACTTTCTATAAATTCTTCAGAAAAATATTTGTTGTTTCAAAATGGTGGAAAATGAGTTGCTTGAAAAATCAATCAGATTCAGAGTTTTCGTATAATTTGAAAACTCAATCAATGACTTCAGCGCTTTTAAACCTTTTATAAAATGAGTCATTGATTGAGGGGGAGAATGTTTTCAAATCTATATAATCTAACAGACTTATCTAATTATCCTACGTGCTTAACTGAAAAAGATGTTGACCTATGTTGAAGGACTAGGAATCTAGGATATGATTGTTAGGATTAGATGATTAGAGTTTGATGAACACATAATTCCCATGCCTTATATGATCTGATTGAATGTTTTTCTATGTTGAATTGACTTTTATTAGTCGATTGCTGTTTGGGTGATGTCGACCACCATATATCTGTTTGTGTCCACTAACATATGCAGATATCATGGTTTAAAAGAATGTTCTCGATCCGGATCCCACAAAAGAAGATGATTGGATGCCGAAAGGAAAGGGTAACTATTTCTTGGGTCGACAAAAGAAGAAACGGAGCTTAATTAGATCTCTCTATGAATAGTTGGCATGATAGATGCAACTTCAGAGGTCTCACTGCATCAGCAGATGGTTTTCTTTCATCCCTTCAGCAACAACAGAAGCAGCTTGTAATTTTAAACCACCTAACGTATCTTTGAGCAGAAAAAGTAGTGGATGATACCATTTTTCTTAAAACAATTTTGAAAATCGAAAAATATGGTTTTGAAAATAAATTGGACTTAATTTTGGAAATCACCGGACTTCATTTTCTCAAAACTTAAGTCACTCAATCATCGACTACGGTCATCGATTGAGGGGGAGAGTGATTTACAATAAAATATTTTCAAATGATATTTCATCTATCAAGTCCGGCTTGTACGAATTAAAGTGGTGATCTAAAGATTTAATGTTATGTCATGGTATGATTTTCTTTAAAATTTAAAGATCTTTCAAAATGAAATTTTTTCTGTTCTTGTTTGATTGTGAAATTGTTTTATTTTACTTAAAGATCTCTTAAAACTATCATACCTGACACTAACAATCTTTAATGTCGAAAAACTGTTCCCTATCTATCATTTTTCAAAATTAAATCTTGCCACGTCTTTCCCCAAATTTTTCTAAATGATTTAAATCAACCGGGATCCAAAATCTCAATTGGTTTGAAATTTTTGATCGAGGGAGAGATCATGATTTAAATATCAAATCGTTTTTAAAGGGTGATTGTTTCAAAGCACTCCTTCCTTCATGTGCCAAACGATTTTGAAATACATAATGCACATGATTGTGGATGAGCATTTAACAAAAAACCAGAAGAGTATTTAATCAAGGCCACATATTCTCCCATGTTTTCCAAACCTTATTAAATCACTTGGGATCCAAAATCTCAAAGGGTTTGATATTTTTGATCGGGGGAGAATTTGTGATTTAATAATGAAATTTGATAAAAGATGATCGCTTTGATTAAAGTGTGCACACTTCTCTCCCATATGTGCTAAATGCTTTCGAATCTCGAAGCACATATTGAGGGGGAGCATTTCAAAAGAAAATAAACTTTCAAGGTACAAAGATTTATATGTTTCAACATAAAGTACCTTGATTGATTTTCTAAAGGTTTCTTAATGGCTTTTGTGATCGTGGATGTGCTTCAAAAGAAATCTTTCCTCTATGTGATAAAATGATTTCAAATATCCTATGCACATATTGAGGGGGAGAATTTACCAAAGAAAATCAAATGGCTTTTTCCATGGAAATTGTGATCAAGAATTTATTTCAAAAGAACTCTTGCCTCCATGTGCTAAAAAATTTATAAAATCATATGCACATGTTGAGGGGGAGCATTTCTAAAAGATCAAAACAATTAAGGTACAAAATGCTTTGATATTATATCACAAGTACCTTGATTGATTTTCCAAATTATTTTTCAATTGGTTTCGAGAAGGAAAGAACAATACCAAAAGACCGACCAATTTACTTTATGCATGGTGTTATAAGGATGGTTAGGTTAGGTATTCGTTCCCATGATCCCGCCAGAGCCGGAGGGATCTACCCAGGTACAATCCACTAGATAGTGTAGAGTCCTTTGGTATGATGAAAAAAGGAGAAAAGTGAGATATGGGAAGAGTGCGGACTGAGATAGAGCTAGAACTGGAATAAACCCAACAAGGTTCTAGTTATGAAGTCTCGGTAAGCACTGAAGGGGTTGAAGAATGAAAAAGAAATTAATGTGAAAAAGGGCGAAAAGAAATAGCCCTCCAATAATTCAACCTTAGGGCAGTAACCGGGTTCAATACATATACTACTAGTGGTTACTAAGGTAACACTGGTATTGAAGACAAGACGTCATGGACCCAGTGACGCACTGCACTAAACTTCCCAAGCTACTCAAGTTCCTCTTAAAAGGGCTTGTTTCATTCTCACGGGGAACCTACATAATCTATCGACTTTCTCTTAGAGATTCTTGATATTGAAGAAGGAGACCCTCTCCCTAGTCTCCGGCATAGGAAACCAAAATGCACAATTGAGTCTAGAGCCAAGAGATCATCCACAATATCTCATTAGGACACAAAATTAATGAAGACTTGCTGTTTCACACAATGTGGAAACTAAGTATATATTGAGAGTCCTACGCATTATCCTTGTGGTATTGCCAGAACATCCGAGTGATATGTAAAAGTATTCACGAAGAAGATGGAAATCCTTTTAGAGCCAACATCAAACAAGCTCTTGGTGGGTGACATGTGAGATCTTTTCCAAAGATCAAACTTGTGTCAACTGGATAGAAACAATGGGGCGATTCATTCTTGAATCAACCTTGGTCCAGGAAATGGATTGACGGATACCTTTGAAAAACCGGTCGTTGTGCTCAAAAACTCTTTTCTCTAGCACATCGACTGTGTATTAAGTTTTCAAAATTAAAAGGGTATTTATGATTGAAAATTGATTTTTTCTTATAAAACCTTCGTCTTATTGAAAAACTCTTTCTTCAAGCAATACGCGATTGTTTTCAAATCATTTTTAATCAATCAGTGAATCTCAATTCGCTGGTTCACTCACTCCGTGTTGTCTTCTTTGAGACGTTCCGGTTTGAGAACAGCTAGAACAGCTGCGAAACCCTGTCAAGGAGATTCTTCGGAATTATACCTGATCACACGCAGTACTTGTACTGATCAACAGGGAACCGTGGGCCGTGCACCTCAATTCAACGAAAGTGATCAAAGACACGTTCGTGGGCATTATTGCTAACTGTTGTATGCAGGTACACCCGATGGTTGCAGCTGATCAGAATTGAGGAGTCAATCCATAGCCGCATGCTCACACATCGCTTTCACAATTTAAAGAAATCATGATAAGTGCATAACTTCATCAACTGACTCTGATATTTTCAATCCATGCTTCTGCTACGCTGCTGGAAATATTATGAATCAACAAAAGCTTCCGCAACTCTGATGAGAAGATATCATGATCCAAAATGTGAGCATGTCGGTCCAAAAGTCACAACTTCACATGATGGCAACACAACAAAGGGTGATCCAGAGATTTACTGTGGCTGATGATCTCAATGAAAGCTCGAAGATCATCAAAGACGTGGATCAGTTCAAAGACCTCCACTGAAAGTACTAAATAATCGGACTATGAAGAGTCACTGCTTAAGCGCAAAGATTGAGGAAGTGAAGAATTAATGTCTACGAGCTCAAGACTGAAGATTAAATAGAATGCTAGGATTCGAAATGTAAAACATGGGGTGACCTCCCTTAGGGGGAGATTGTTAGGAATTAGAAATTCCATAGTGAAGTGTCGGTCACCCTATATATAATCTAGCATAAGTTAGCTCGTAGACATATCGTTATTTACTAGTTATTTAGTTAAGTAACACCGTGGAGGACAGACGGGTCTTTACCCACTGTATGCCTGATCCACAGTCCGAAGGAGGACGTGTAGTTTGTAACTATAAATACCCTCTACCTCCCAAGGTAGAGGGTTGGACCTTTCATTCTAATCTAACCTTTTCTCTTTTGTTTACTCTCTCTCTAGAAAGGCTCCCAATCTACTTTCTCTCTCTAAACTCTCTATACTATTCGATACATACTTGTGTTTGATATGTGTTTATGAAATCCAATATCTTACACATACCACAACAATCATTCTCACAAAATTCATATTCATATTGTAATATTGGATTTAAACTTAGGAATTGCTTTACATAGATTAACCTTCCTTTACAGATTCTTTAACAAACTATTATCCCGAAGTCAACGTATCCTTCACCATAAGCAATTACTATTAGCAACCAAAAACTTATATTCACTTTCATGATTTATTATTGTTGAAACAAGATGGCACAATAATTTATTTTTGAATACATTCATGACACCCTGGAAAATGCACAGGTAAAACTATACCATCAAATTTTATGTTATATACAAGCAGTAGAAACAATGCATTTAATAATGCAGGAATAATTGCATATCACTTACTTTACAATTACCAAAACGGATTCTACCCGACGTATTTACAGAGTACTTTAAGACTCCAAACAACATGTTGTACTTGAACGGTCATGACAGGTACCGTTACAAAACAAAGATCACAAACATAGATGGCAAATGGGTGCTATCGGACAAAGAATGGATTGCCTTTGTTGAATCCAATGTGCCTCGCAACACAGCAACAATCTATTTTATAGGGCAAGGAGAAGAAGACTTTTATGTTACTGTATATGACATAAATGGATCAGAGTGTCCAGGGTATGACAGGCGTACTATAGGACCAAGAATGATCAGATGTTTGTCAACATATACCCTAGGATTCACGGTAAAAGACACGATCTATATCTAACCTATCAATTTCAGAAACTATCTAAATTTACAATTTCCTAAAATTACTTGCAATTACTGCCAGGGGATTTCTTACAAGATATTTGGAAAAACACCTTCACACTCCATTACGATGGTCTGACATTCCAAGTTCGCCACAAAAGAGTAAAACCATGGGAGGATAGAGTCATTAGAATGAATACATTAACAGGATCCGGTTGGGACAACTTTGTAGTAACAGCAGGAATAGAGTGGGGTCAGAAGCTTGTGTTCAAAAACCTAGGCAAATATACCTTATCAGTTGTCGTAATAGGAGGATATGATGGTCTAGGATTGAGCAGGGAAGATATACGAACAAATTTGTTAAAAAGACCACCAAGACCACTTATGTATCGCGACAGGCATGGTAAGTATTTGATTTTATAAATAACTTAAACTTTTAACAAAACAACAAATATTGGGTGAAAAAACTATAAAGAAATAAACTAACAAACACCAAATTTATTTTTGCAGACGTGAGAATGCAGCACATATGCACATGGTACCATCACGCGTCTCACATAAATGAAGACAGAGTTGTTTACACACCCTTCCATTAAGATATTGGCTACTACTACAAACTGGTAATATATTACTAATAATATCGCAAAAACAAACATTACATATAAGTAGTACAACATTCTAACATATGCAAAATCTTATATGACCAACCAGATAATCAACTCACCAATCTGGGATGCCTTGGACATGCATAAGTACAGAATAGCAGAGATTGTCCACATGAATGCCGTATATGATATCAATTTACAAGTGCTTTGAAAACAGATAAACCCTTTTCAAATTCAATCTTTGGTCATGAAAGGAAACTGGTATCAATTTGGAAAAGATTGTCGCTTTGAAGAACACAAGATGATGCGTATTAAACTAATGTGTTATCAGACAAAGGTTATCGACGGTGTCAACCAAATAGTAGCTATATTTCATGTCTGTTAATATACAATCGCAGTGTAGCTGTGTATCACACATACATTTACAAATTTGTAACCTCTTTTTTGAAGACACAACCTTCAGAATCTTTTCAGTTTTTGTTTAGATATTGTTGAAATTATGTATTTAAGTTTAAACAAGTTGTTACTTTCATTAATGATTTCTCATTTGCTAATCTGTTATTGATTCAACATGATTTAAGAATAGTACTAATAATGCAAAGCGCGTAAACTCAGATTTTCCCTAACAATTTTTGCTAATCTATTCTTGATTCAATATGATTTATAATATTACTAATGATTGTATGCGCCGAAAAACAGATTTGCCACAGCAAATTCTTTACATAATACCTGGATTCAACACAATGTCATGCCACAACATTTTGTTTACATAATATATAGATTCAACATCCACCTATATTGGATGGAAAATATTAAGTAACCAATCAAACAACACAACGTCAAAACAGAGAAACAACTGCCTAATATTTTTATTGATACAAAAAGCTTAAATAACAAATAAAAGGAATATGGAATACACCCTTTGCAACATACAACTGCATCAAATTAAACAATAACAAAAAGTAACAATCCTAAAAAAGATCATAACATAAAATAAAAATAAAATAAAACATACATCTGCATCAAATTAAACAATAACAAACACTAACAATCCTAAACAAGATCATACCATAAACTAAAAATAACATAAAATTGACAACACATTAATAAACATCTAAAATATATATTAACATAATTAAGTCATAGTAATAAATACACATACTAACATCATAATCAAGAGTAATAAACAACCATCATATACCACAAGCAAAAGATTGTTAGACTCCGCATCTAAGACATAAATATTACAAACCAAAATACATAAACGACCAAAGCAACAAAGCAGACGCCACTAATACTCCAACGCCTTCACCATCTCCACCATAACAAACAATTCTTCAAGGCGCTCCTGCATCTTAATAACATTCATCAGGAGTTTAGTAGCTTCCAGCAAATCTTCTTTTTGGACCTTCAAGAGATGTGAAATACATTTCAAAGATCCCTCCTAGAAAAACATCTCCAGCTCCGTCACCAGCTGACCAAATCTGCGAACACGTCCTTGAATCTCTGTCGCCCTCTTTCTAAAATTCGCCTCTGCACGCTTGGTCGTTTCAATTTCATTTGCATAAAATACAAGCATCATATCTTTTGCCCTCCTAGAACCAGCAACCCTAGCTAATTGATCGCAAACAGGCATTGGAGTAGGCATTTTTGAACCTATATACACTAAACTTTGATTGCAAAATAAAAATTATCATTATTAACAATCCACATATACATCAAACAAAACAAAAGGGGGTTTTACAAATTAGCAACAATAACAGCATACAATAACAAACAAATGGAGTAGGCATTTTTGAACCTATATACACTAAACTTTGATTGCAAAATAAAAATTATCATTATTAACAATCCACACATACATCAAACAGAACAAAAGATGTTTTACAAATTAGCAACAATAACAACATGCAATAACAAACAAATATATGTATATCAAAATACATATGCCAACAAACAAATACATTATATTAAACTTAAACATGCATACTAAAGGTTCAAAACAATAGTCGGATACTAAAAACTACTCATTTTTACTCTAATTAAAATAACAACAACTAACAAAAATCGAAGTTCATAAACTAACTCACATTGTATATTAGAAAGAAAATCGAATAGATTCTTGGAGAAGATGAACAGTTGGTGATCCAAGATGACGCTTTGATTCTATCAGCTTCTTTGATACGCTTTATGTTAATAAAATAAACATTAGTAGGAGTAGTAATAAAAATCATATAGGATATAATGTTTATGTAATAAAATAACATATTATTAAAAAAATCACCATTTAGGATATAATGTTTATGTACAAACAAGTTAACATTGCAATAATAAAAATCATATAAGAATTAAAATACCAAAACAATTGTTCATTAATATATATATATATATATAACTCTATATAAACATACACAATAATAAACTAAATTACATTTGGAATTAAACAAACAAGAAATCACAAGACGTGCCCGCCTAATAACATACTATTAAAATAATCTCTATTTAGTATATAATGTTCATGTACAAACAATTTAACACTAAAATAATAAAAATCATATTACAATTAAAATAGCAAGGCAGCTGTTTGTTAATATATATATAACTCTATGTAAACATAACAAATACTAAACTAACTTACACTTGGAATTAAACAAACAAGAAATCACAAGTCGTGTCTGCCCATGTGTACTAAACATAATTTGCACACTTTGAATTAAACAAGTAATAAATCACAAGTCGTGCCCGCCCTTGGGCAGGCTTAAACGGCTAGTGTGAATATATATATATATATATATATATATATATATATATATATATATATATATATATATATATATCTATATTATATATAACAGGAGGCATTTGGCATTAATGCCACCTCAATGCCACGTCAATGCCACCTCAATGCCACCTAAGCATTATATGTCCACCTAAGCAATATTTTTTAATTTAATCAAATTTCATGCCACATAAGCATTTGTTGTCCAACTAAGCAATTTTTTTTAATTTATTAGAATTTTCGAATTTTTTTTTCATTTATTAAAATTTCGTTTTTTTTATTCTTCAAAAAATCATGCATGCAGCTGGATTCGAACCTGGGTCTGTTAGTCTACAAACAAACATGATTACCACTAGACCAACACATTTTTTTGATTATAACTTGGAAAACCAAATTTATAAATCTCTACAACCAACTATTTTGATTAGTTTGAAAAGGAATGTATTTATCTCCAAAAATTATAGCACATATCTAATCCTTAATTATAGTTTCAGAATATAAATTTTAGTCAATCTTATATTACGTTTTTTTATAAACCTCAGTTCCTTCAAAACCCTAATGTTGAACCTTTGTTACTGTGTATGCATATGTTGATGGTTTTTGCCTGTTAGACATCTTCTTTGCAAGTTAGTCATCTTCTTTAAACACATATTTGCATATATTGAATATCTTGGCATGTTGCTAAAAGCTTAAGTTTTTTGTAGATTGATTAAATCAGGTATGTTGTTTATTATATTTAGTCAACTTTGATTTGTTTTTTATATCTATGTTTCTGATATTTGATGTTTGAATATGTTTTTAAGCTATTTGTGTGTGCAGGTTTGAGAAACTAACGTGATATTTGCATATATTTGATGTATGTTTTTTATACCATTTACGGATGGTTACCATTGTATCTAACTTCACATCCATTATACATAGCTACTGCTATGTTTTATGACCATTCGAGCGACCGTGTTTGCAACCATTTTTAAGGTATAAATCATATAGCATGCGAACCTTTTAAATGTCACACAATTGAGTAACGTTTTTTTTATAACTTTTTCATACTATGTATAAAGGAGATAAGCAACTACTTGGCCCCTCAAGTTAGTCGATGGTAGGCTGAAGCTCTACAAGCCCTTCAAGAGGTACAATTTTTTATCAATTCTTTTGGGTGTTATTTTCTGAGAACTCTATATTTAATACTTGATGAATGATTATTTTTATTTATAAATGTTTTGGTGATATTACAGGTTAAATCAATAGTAAGCTTAAAGGGATCACAAACGATGACATAAAGCACTAAATCAGATATGGATAGATATATCCGATTCAAGATTTTGAACCTAGAACACACAGATTATAAAAAGGATACAACAGAAACTAAAGACAATTTCGACATTTGCTGATCGTGTTTACCAGGATGGGTGTCCTGGTGTTATTGCTGGAACGTCCACTACTGATTGTATTTTTTCAATTACCAATGTCATTTTCCTTTTTTGGTTTAACAGTATCGCTCTTTTGATATTTACTGACAGTGGTTTATGCAGCTGCGGGCCGTGACCATACTTTTATCTATCATGGTTACCGACCTCCTTTCGCACCAGGGCTGCATGTTGGTGCTACACCATTATTAGATTTTGAAGCTGGTATCGTGGGTCGGGCAACTCCTGAGAAGGTGGTGCAGCAGTTTTCTTTAAAAGATCTGTTACAGCAGTCACACCATACCGCAACTATTTTAGCAGGAATAAATTTCGTATTTCGTGTTTGTACCGCAACTATTTGGATAAATTTCGTATTTGTGATCAACCATCTGCCCATCGGTTATGGTGAGTTAGTTTCTTTGAAGCCACTTAATAACAGTTTTGGTTAAAGTAGTTGACTATCTATTTGTCATTTTAACAAAGAATTGGGCTTATCCTTATGTTGTACTGACTTTCCCTTATGTTCTCTATCATCAAAGTTGGGTGGATGGCCTTGAGTTTGCTAGAAAATTTGGTCAAAGAATAGTCAACTTTGAACCTGAAACTTTAGATCCATCTACGTCTATTTCCGTTAATGAGGTTGCTAGAAAAGTGGATGATTTAGCAAAAGAGAGTGATAGATTCTAGCAATATGTTTTGTGGATACAGATGGCTTGCACCAAACAATGTTGAAGTATCCTGAAACGTGAGCGTATAACAATGAATAGCACAATGATATCTGACGAGTCTAGATTTCGGAAGCTTTCAATCTGATGAAAACACTATAATTATTGCAAGTTACTTTTGTATTTTAGATCTTGTGGATTGAGTTGAGAGTCGAATATAATACATAGTTACAGTTCTTTTAATTCTCCAATTCCAGTGGCAAGTTACAAAGAAAGTTTTATGACCACTAAGCCTATGCTTAGAGTTATTACATTTACTGGATTTAGAAATCCTAAATATTGTGTTCAAACATGTTTGTGATGACAGGTTGTGTAAGTGTTTGTTGCTGGAACACCCGTCAACATGATAACCAGCAGGTTGCACATGTTACACGCAGTGCTGCTGCTAAATGTCCCTTTTACGGTATAGGTAACATTTGACGTGTTTCCTTTTTTTGTTCATGCAGCATTGCACGTGTTACACACAGTACTGATGCTAAACAAGTTTACTACACAAGAAAGTGTGTTGGATATGAAGAAGGATGTTGGCAACTTGGCATAAAGAGGAAACGCCGCACTACTGCCAAAGATAACGACGAAGCTTCTTCACAAGCCAGGTAATATGGTTTATGCCAAGTTTCTTATATCCCGTCCACTTTTTGTTCTGATTGAAGGAAGTTTTACGGGGTGTTTAGAATTGTATATTTTTAGTGCTTATTGGCTTCTGGTGTTTTTTAAAAGAAAAACAAAGAAGCACTTATGAGGTGTTTGAACCGATAATTGATTATTGGCTTATTTGCTTATGTTGAGGAAATACAGTAAATTTAATAAGCCAAGCATAAGCTTAATATGCAATCCCAAACTCCCCTTTGTAAACTTGTATCTGAAGTTTTGAACCCATACTCTTTTTCGTTAAACGGTTCGATATGGTCAAAACCGAAAATATAATTATAAAGTTGTGTAAGTCTCCTTTTGTTGCTACAGAAGGTTTTGTGGCACTCTTACAATCTCTGACTTGATCAAAGGTTATATAAAATTTCTACATCATTAGAGTGTGTTTTCTACTTGGTATGTAAGATTCATATATTTTAGTTAAATGCTTGTGAGTTAGGTGTGCAGGTTGTAATTATTAATTATGTCAAAATGGATGTTTTTTGAGGAGATATCATATGGATTGATATGTTAATGTACTTCGTATAATATTATATCGAATATCGTACATTATTTGATATGCTTTTTTTTTTTTTTTATAATGATAAATCTTCAGGTTCATGGATTAAGATATATAGCCATAAGCAAATGCCTTTGTAGATAGACTGGAACAAGTGTCATATTTTAAGATTTGTTATTTTAATTATCTTTATGTTAAAGTCTAGGTGATGTAGATTGGAAAATGCCGTTGACACAATATCGATGCAAACAGACGATGTTTGGTTTTGAAGCTAAATCTGTGCCAAGTACGGTGTGGACAATTGTGAACAATCTGATAGGGCAATGGTATGTAATACATTTGTTATTAATCCAGCAACATTGTTGTTACTAAATAATGGAGGTGTCGACAAAAGTTCACTGTATTGTCATTTTTGATATATAGTTACATTAGTAACCTATAGTTGTCCATATATTTTAAGCTTCTTAGACAAGGCTTTACTTCATTCAAATTTAGAACAGATTCCTTCAACTGTTGTCTGGTACTCTGGTTTGCCTTAGGCATGTATATTCAAAGAATTTATTTTATATAAAGTTAAGTTATATAGGTCCTATACATATTAGCTAGAGATCCTGTTGTATTTTCTTCAGGATACGATTATATTTACATTATGGTTATGATATGTTGTTTGAAGTTCAAAATAGACCAGGTTGATCATTATATGACTGTAGAAGGTCATATCTTATGTTTGGATAATCTTCCATTTTAGTCTAAATGGTTAGTATTTGTGTGGCGCTATTTTTTTTTTATTTACACTCTTCAAGATATATTAGTTGATAATCTTTTTTTTGGTGTAGATATACTCACAACTGTGAAGTACTTAAATCCAATTATCTTCTGACGAAAAAAAGCAACCTTCTTTGCTCATGGTCAAGCAGGAATCCCACTGTCCTTGATGAACTTAAAGGCTCGGTGATATCTGCATGCTAGAGGTAAATTGTAATCTTTTATCGTTTTCACGCTCTTAAGATGCAAAGAAATAGTTTTATGAAGTAATAATTGAGTTACTATTATTTTTCTTAAATTAATTTTTGAGTTAAAAAACCTTAAATATTTCCTGATTTGGCCACAAACTTATAAAATTCGTTTTTTACTCAGATTCAGGAAAAAAAATCAAAAATCCCCATGTACTAACCGGTTCTTATCTGTACGAAGTAACAAATAGTGTCCAATATAGCATTCAACATACATGATATAGAAACAAAACCCTCTCTCATCTCGACCCTAAACAGCCATCACACACCGTCACAATCCTTGATCATTAGTCACCGGTTCATAAACAGCATATACAGATGTAAAATTTTCAATGTTTGATGTGGGTTTAATGTAGTTTTTATGGATATTTATCTGGGATTTTGCTGGTGCACAGATGAAAAATTGTCAATGTTTGATGTGAGTTTAGTATTTTTTAGCTGATTTGGAAAAGGGTGGAGCTGTGGCTGATTTCCATCATGCTCATATCAGGGTGATCAATTTTACACTAC
This sequence comes from Chrysanthemum seticuspe, assembly GCA_019973895.1. NCBI lineage: Eukaryota > Viridiplantae > Streptophyta > Magnoliopsida > Asterales > Asteraceae > Chrysanthemum > Chrysanthemum seticuspe. The sequence goes on along the minus strand of BPTQ01000008.1, from coordinate 182,934,840 downwards.
AAATGCTAACGTGTCATTAGTTAGAATACTATATAAGGTACCCAACGAATTACTCGATTTGTGGAATTTCGTTTCACGATAGATAGTTTAGATATACAGCAATAACAAACGCAAGAGTTTTTGCCTGTACACAATTATTAAAATGTTGTTTTCGATGAATATATCTATCCTGATGTTGCTGCTCATGGAAGTACCAAGTCTGGTGTTGAAAAACATATATGACCTAAAGAATAATCTGTTACCAATAATACATGTGTTGTGTACTCTAATAAAGTTATCATTGAGTATCCTTTTCTGATGAATGGAAAGCAGTCCCAACGACTTCTTGCTGGTGACAGCAGGGTGAAAATAAATGGGGTTACAGATTTCTTTTGGGTATTGGCTTAACTTTTAAACCTTTTTTATGTTCTCCAAACCTTCCGATTATTACAAGAAACAAAGTCATGGACCATACGTGCAGTTTTGGGTTATTCCATGTATATGAAATTTATAATTCATTGAAGATGATTTAGTTTATGAATATTAAGGATTAACATTTTTACCTATTTCATTGATTGTTTGTTGTAGTATGGTGGATGAAGCAATGGCTCAGTACTTCACCTTTTTGTAAAAGTAAAATATGAGACGGAATTCTCATAAAAGTAGAATTTGTTTCCTATTTTTTGATGTCACTTATTGTTGAATAATATTTTGTTTCCTAGAGAGACTTTCTTCGCTATAGTAAAATATGCCCACAATAAATATAATTCAGTATTTTACATTTTACTTTTTAGACATGTTATGTAATTTTAATGGAAAAACTTCTTTACGATTACCCTCCTTCTTTCGCTATAGCAAATTATGTCCACGATAATTATAAGACATGCCCGCCCATTGGGCGGGCTTCGACCACTAGTATATATATATATATATATATATATATATATATATATATATATATATATATATATATATATATATATATATATATATATATATATATATATATATATATATATAAAGGGTGGTGACAAGGGTTTGACGGGGTGGTTTAGGGGAGGTGGCTCAACGTAGCCACATAGGCAGACTTGTTCCGAAACCATGTTGAATAATGAAATCCAGTAGGTATTATGTTTTATTGATTGACTATTTATAATGTAAATGACCTATAACCCTAATGAACCTTAAGTGCACAAACCGGGCTTGAGCTTTGTTCCAAAGAGACAGAAACAAGTTGATGTTGTGATTCATTGGCGCTATATCTTTTATACGAATCAGACTCTGGATACAATTTGTTTATAAGAAGTGAAATAGATGAAATGGGTCAAAACACTGAAGTTGTTCGCAACTCGGTTACTAGTCTCAAGCGTTTTGGAAAATTTGTTCAAATTGTTGCTTTTAGTCATTTTCTATCTGCTCTTGATGCTCTTAATCAATGTAATGTTGTTTCTAAATGGAAAATGGCTGATGAGTTGAGGAACTTTTAGGAGCTTAGTCTTCCTAAAGTCAAGGAAGGTAAGAAGCCTAAGTTCAGCTTAGGAGTAAGCGATTCAAAAATTGGGTCTCACATCTTTGAAGAAACTAAGATCCCATGCCAAAATTAGTTTGTTCTTGAGCTCATTCGTGGTATTCACTTGCATCTAGATAAGTTCATAAAGAATCTCAAGCCTGGTGACTTGGAAAAAGCTCATCTTGGTCTCGGCCATAGTTATAGTAGGGCAAAGTATCTATAGAGCACATATGATATAATAAAACCCTAATGGATTCAAACCTACAATCGGGCTTGGGCTATATTTATTCACTAATACACATTTTATTTAGTTAATGATAGTGAAGACATCAAATAAGGACTCACATTATGCATCATTTATCTCATAATTATTGCTCAATTTATATTTTTATGTAACATATGATTCTTAATTGCTTAATTTTATTAATTACAGTAAATAACGGAGCAATTGATGAAAGTTAAGGAAAAGGACGTGATTTGGAGCTAAAACGAACAAATCAAGCTAAATCCACAATACAGAGAGCCAATACACCGTATTCATCACCAAGGATACGACGTATTCATTTCAAGACTTCATCAAATCAACAAATCGTGAAAGGCACCAATATGACGTATCCAAAATGCTTAATACGCCGTATTCACTGGCAGTTCGTACAAAGTCTAGAATATTTGAATCGTGGGGCCTACTCAAATATTGCCCGATACACCGTATTGAAGGAGTTCAATACGCAGTATCGACCTGATTTGAGAGACTATATAAAGGAACCCCTATTTATGAAATCTACACAACTTTATACCATAAGACTCGGTCCCCAGAAGATTTTTGAAGGAAAGAAGGTTTTGTAAACTCAATCATTAATTAGGAGAACTCTTTGTAAAGTAGTTTCATCATATAATTATTCAGTTAGTGTACCGTTTTCACTATGCTTCATACTATATACATTTTGAGTTTCTTTGTTACTGAGATTATGGGCTAACACCCTTAAGTGTTAGCCAAGTTTATGAAGATTATGTGTTATTAATTTGTTTTACATCGATTACTAGTTTACTTCATTAGATATTGTTTATGTTTATCGCATTACTCGTTTATTTGCTTGTACTTTTGTTATCTTGTAACTAGATCTTTTAATTATAGCCTTAAATTCTGTAACTTTAATAGGTTAATTGAATTATAAACTTTAGATTCGTATCATGATAATTGAGTGTTTGTAACCAATCGGTTATGACCTAGGGTAACTAAGTCTGGAAGAGTCCTAGGTAGGTTCTTTAATCATGACTAATGAGTTTAATACCATTAGGTAGATGACATTTGAATAAGGCAAATAAGTTGGTAAATTATCACTATAGGTAAATTATAAATAGTAGTTGAAGCACATTACGCGGGCTTCGTTAATGGTGACAACATTAACCCTCGTCAGAGCCTAGGATTAAGGGAGAAGACTCTCCTTGATTACATTAGCAAATCACCAATGAGGGCCAGTAATTAACTAGAACCATTGCACTAGTAAAACATATTGACAACACGTAATTGGAATAGACTTGGTTAGCACGTTCTACTTAATATTGATTTAGTGCCTTTTTACTTCTATCGTTTTGTTTTGTGTTATTTAGTTTATTTAATCATTTTAGTAGTTTAATAAGAAAACAAACTCATGCTAGTCTCTCAGGCTAGAACCTCCCCTTCACGTTATTTTAAGTATATTAGATAATTAGAATACCTTTAGGATTAGTTAATTAGTAAATCACTCCTAACAAACGACTCGTACTTATCCAACTAGCTACATTGATCGGGTACACTACTCGTTAGTGTTAGTCTATAGGTTAGTTCGGCAAAATATAAATATTAAAACTTGGTAAAAATAAATATACCTATAAAAGCACATCAAGTTTTTGGCGCCGCTGCAGAGGAGTGAATTTTAACTTTTTTTTTCTAGTTTTATTGGTATTTTGTGTTTTTAGTTAGTTTGTGTTTTGTTTTCTATGTTTTGTTTGATTTGTAGTGTGTTTGTTTGTGTGTTTTCACTGTTTTATTGCTATTGTCTGTTGTATGTTATCTGTTAAAATTATCCTATACGGCGTATTCCCTCATATGGATACGGCATATTGATTTCAAAGACTTAAACTGCGTATCCATATTAATTATTCAAATACAGCGTATCCAGTTTATTGAATACGTCGTATTCTGTTTTTCAAACTTAATCTTCAAATTTATACAGATATGACGTATCCACTTTTGTGAATACAAGGTAATTAAAAATTTAAAAATAGAACCAAGTATTTAATTTAAATATGTCGTATTGAATTTATTGCATACTGCGTATTGAATTTTTTACAGATTAAAACAACGTATTTAAATTCAAATAGCTATACGTCGTATCCAATAAACCTGAATACGGCGTATCGATCTTCTGTAATATTAGAAATTCTAATTAGATTTCATGTTCAGTTCTAAGTGTCTTGCTTCTTTTGAACCTTTCCTATTGATATTTTTCTGACTATTTGCAGAAATTAAGAATGAAAGATTTCACTAATAAGGGATACTTAGGTATGAAGGAGAAGAACTACGCCATGGAAAGGAAGAATGTTCCGATTAGAAAGATTTGGTACTTAACGGAAGATGAAGATGAAAAGGAATCCTATGTGTTTGACTTTACCAAATTCCGTGTTAATATTAATAATACTTTTTCACAAAATGCAAGGGATATGGAGTTTGAGGATGATACTGAAGAAAGCCAAAAATTTGATGATATATCGTGTGATTTTCCATCTATATTGGAATGCTTGTTTCTTCTGAACCACAAGTTCCATTACAGGAAAAGGCATATCCTTCTAACCCAATTTATGCTCTGATTGCTGAACCTTTACTTCCAAATTTCCCTGTTCTGGTTTGCTCAGTGAGAACTTTCGATGCACAAATTGGAAGACGATTGTAACCAATTTGACATACTCAAGATTGACGATGATTTGTTCACTTGTGATACACCTCTTAAGATGATATTTGATGAATTTAGACGTTTGAGTAAAATGGATGATTAATTGTTTACTTATGATGTGGTGTTGAATTATAAATATTGGAAACTAGAAGTCCAAACACTTAGTACTGCCAGTTTAAGTTAGTACTGTTGGTACCAGTACTAACAACTTAGTACTGCTAGTTATGACAATTAGTACTGTTAGTTCAAGTTAGTACTTCTGTTATTATTGGAAAGACGTGTGATGCGATTGTAACAGAATATATCCTATATATTTAGAAGATACGTATAGTAATGAGTTGTAAATGAGTAGTTATCTTGTAAATGACTCCTTAAATTATAAAAGAAGATCCTAGGTTATATGTAGTGATATATCAATCTTTGTGTGTTTTAGAGAAAAGGTTCAAGGTTGTAAACCCTGATACTAGCAAGAGTATCCGTATTGTTAATCAATAATATTGAAGCGTTTTGGTTATAACTTTGTCCATTGCATTGTCACTGTTTCATTGATTATTATTCTAAGTGTTATGAAGTAGTTTCCACATACTTGTTAGCATCAAGTATAGTTTCAATCATAGCTGTTTTGGAATCATCCAAGACAACACATTCATACAAGCTAAGTAGATCCAAGGTTTGGGACACATAAGTGATATCAGAGCTTGTGTATCTGAAACTTTGAATTAGAAGGGTTTATTCAAACACAGAAACAATGGAATTCGAAAATAACTAGACTCATGCTGCTGCAAAGTTGCCCAAATTGAAGTGGGGTGACTATGAAATGTGGAGGATAATGATTGAGAAGTACTTCCTGATGCTGGACTACAATCTATGGGAGATCATAGAATCTGGAAATTCTTTCAAACCTGTGCCCATTGTCAGCAAAAAAGGAGAGGGCTCAACTACTATTCCTGGCCCCGAGGAGGAAAGGGCGAAGAGAAATAATGATTTGAAGGCCAGAAGCTTGCTGCTTATGGCTGTCCATTGATGATCACTTGTTGACCTTCAACAAACATAAGGATGCAAAGACCTTATTTCAAGCTATTGAAGCCAATTTTGGTGGGAATGAAGCCTCCAAAAAGACCCAAAAGACTCTTTTGAGGCAAAACTTTGAAAACTTCAGTGCAACAAGTACAGAATCTCTTGATTCTATCTACAATAGGCTTCAGAAGATTATCAGTAAATTGGACATCTTGGGTGTGGAAATCTCTTAAGAAGATGTGAACTCTAAGTTCTTGAGAAGCTTACCAATTGATTGGAACACCCATGTAATTGTATGGAGCAACAAGCCAGATATTGACAAAATGGCTCTGGTTGATTTGTACAACAATTTTAAATTTTTTGAGAAACAAGTAAAAAAGACCACCACTCCAGCAGCAAGCTCAGAGTCACAAAACATGGCATTTGTGGCTCAACCAAGCACTAGCAGTACTAATGATGCTATTAGAGTTAGTATTGTCAGTACTAATGTTGGTACTGCTGGCACACAGGTTATTACTGCTAGCCTGAGTGATGCTACTATTTATGCATTCTTAGCTGGCCAATCCACTAGATCTATAGTTGTTCATGATGATTTGGATCAGATCAATGAGGACGACTTGGAAGAGATGGATATAAATTGGCATGTGACACTCTTGAGTATGAGGGCAAAGAAGTACTTCCAGAGGACAGGGAAGAAGATTACCATCCATGGTAATGATACTGCTGGCTTTGACAAGTCAAGAGTAGAATGTTGCAACTGCAGAAAGTTGGGACATTTTGCTAAAGAGTGCAGAAGCCCAAGGACTTAGGATGGAAGAAACAGGAGCCAAGATAGCTCAAGAAGAACAGCTAATGGGAAAGACTCTTCTTCCAAGGATATGGTAGCCATTGATGGGGTTGGCTTTGACTGGAGTTACATGGCTGATGAAGAAGAAGCTCCTTCCAACATGGCTTTAATGGCATTTTCAGACTTAGAGGTATACGGTGACAAATCTTGCACTAAAAATTGTCTGAAAAATTATGAATCTTTGAAAACTTAGTATGATAATCTTAGGGTAGAATTCAATCAATCTGAGTTTAACTTGGCTAATTATAAGAGAGGATTAGCCTCTGTAGAAAAACAATTAGATTTCTACAAGGAAAATGAGGAGGCTCTTAGTGATCATATTGTAGTGCTTAAAAGGGACATAATGTATAAAGATGCTGAAATAACTGGGCTTAAAATTGATTTAGACAAAATTAAGCTAGAAAAGGATGGAATTAAAGATAATGTTGAAAAATATGAGTATGCTTATGAGCTATCTCATAAGATCATAGAAGCATAGTTAATTAAGCCAAAAGATGGTTTAGGATATAAGAATGTTGAACCACCAGTCACAGGTTTATATAAACCTCCTAGGTTGACTGGTCTAACACAGGTATGGAGGAATTTAAAGAACCTGATATGCAGTATGGTCCTAAAAAGGTAAATGTAGAAGTGACTACTGATGTTAAGGATTCTTCTGATACCTCACAAGTCAAGGATTCTTCAGATGGTGAAACTAATAAAGATACTTATGTTCCACATGTAGAGGCTGTTAAACCTAAACAAAATGAAAAACCATTTAGGAACACAATCAAGTATGCTGAGATGTATATGTCTAAAGATAGATCATCCAGTCCTAGGGGGAACCAAAGGAATTGGAATTATCAGAAATCACAACAACTAGGAGATGAGTTTGTTATGTATAATAAATCATGTTATGTATGTGGAAGTTTTATGCATCTACAAGAAAATTGTAAGTATCATCAGAGGGAAAAGATTGTACTTGAGAATGGTTTTACCAGGGTGAATGACTTTAATTCTAAACATTCGCACCCAAGCTCTTACACCCAAATGACTCCAAGAGCAGTTCTCTTGAAATCTGGCCTCAAAACCTTTAATACTGCTAGGCCAGTTAGTACTGCTCACCTCCAGCCAACAGTTTATGGTGCTAGACCCAAGAAATACTTTACTAAACAGCACCATCAACTGCCCAAATACTATTAAAAGACAAACATTATCAAACTTTCAAAACTTGAATCAATAAGTTGAATTTTATAAAAGAAAGTTTAATACTGCTAGACCAAGAGTTAATACTGTCTGGCCAAAACTTAATATTGTTAGGCCAAAATCTAATACTGTCAGGTCTAAAGTTAACGTTGTTTACAGTTTGGGTTAGGAAGACCACAAAACACAATAGTGCATCAGTTATACTAAAGAAATATGACTATCTTGATGCACGAGGCAAATCCAAGTTAGTGATGGCTTGGGTCCCCAAATGAATCTAACTTCCTTTATTTTAGGTGCAGGGCAAGCCACCAAAAGATGATCAAGGCTATGTGGAGAATGGTTGCTCCATGCACATGACAGGAAATATATCCTATCTATCAGATTTTGATGCTCTTAATGGAGGATATGTTACCTTTGGGGGGAGAGCCAGAGGGGGTAAAATATCTGGTAAAGGAACCATAAAAACAGGAAACTTGACTTTGAGGATGTTTATTTTGTAAAAGAACTGCAGTGTGGAAAACTAGAAGGGGGTGGGGGTTGAATAGTTTTACTGATTAAAACTTCGTTTTAAAGTATTTAGATCGACTTATGCCAATCTATTTGGTTTGTGTGTTGGATATTGATAGATAAGCATATAAGTAAGTAATGCAAAAGATAAAGAGTAAAGGAACACAAGACCACGACACGAGTTTTTATAGTGGTTCGGCTACAAGGACACCTTCCTTGCCCTACTCCACTCCCCGAGTATCCCACTCGAGAGTTTCTAAGCACTACACAACACAAGCTCCTTAGTGTGGCGGAGAAGCCTTCACAACGTCGCCTACTCTTTATCCGATACGAGGCTAGACAGCTAGTTCTTCCACGAGGTAGAACCAAACCTATCACAACGTCGCCTACACTTTATCCGGTACAAGGCTAGATACCGAGTTCTATTACAAAGGAGGAACTACTACCCAATACTACACCACAACACAACTACCCAAAGGAGACACACTCCTTGTTACAACACTAGAGAGGATATCAACATCCTCTAACCCAAACTATACAACTTGTACATCGACACACCATATCGTATGTACATCTTTGGCACCATTCATTAATGCCTTCAACACGAAACTTCTATGGAGGGAGGAAAGAACTATCAACAAGATGCACTTCAGTGGTCTTGATGATGACGAAGCTTAGCAACTTTTGACTTTGATCTTGCACGTCTTCAAGAGGTGGTGATCTCGCCTTTAAAAGGAACCTAGAGAATCACACAAAGATAAAACTACATAGAATGATCCTTTGGATCTGTGGTTAGTGAGGTTAGATGATAAGGATTTAAAACGTACACTTTTAAGGGGCATTTAAGCCCTTAATGAACCACTTTTATATCTGTTACTGCTTAATTTCATTCATTTTCACTTTTTAGGTCTCTTGGAAGTAAAATGCTGGAATGATGCTTATTTGGACAAAAAGGAGTGAATATATGAAGAAAATGGCAAAGTCAAGATCGAAGCCACTCAAGCTGCTAAAACTGAACCTAACGGGCGTCTCAATCAAAGGACGACGCCGTCACTCTCTACAGATTTGATAAATAATGCACCTGACGGCTCAATGGACTTTTTGCTCGCAACACCTGATGGCGCCAGGGGTGAAGAGGAAGGGCATCGCTAAGACTTTTCATCTCAGACGGTCCAGATCCAGAACCAAGACGGCGTCCCATATGAAGCCTGACGGCGTCACAACTACAACGTGACGCCGTCCCATCGATAACTTGGCCAAGACGAAAACCCTAATGACGGCGATCTGACGGCGTCCCACCTATAAGGCGACCCCGTCGCAAGTGAAAATCTATATATATAATTCGATTTTTCTGCATTTAGAGAGGTAGACTTTTGGAGTAAAAACCCTAAACGTTTGTAGTCCGACTTGAACAGTATCTTAGGGTCCGCGATAAGTGTTTTAATCCATTAGTATCATTATGTCTTCCATTGAATGTGTGTATGCTTGCTTGTTTAACATGTCTAGCTAAATTTCTTGTGTGTTTGCTTGGATCTATGAAACCTAGTTATTAATTATTGATTGGTTTTCTCTTATCTTAATTGTAATTGGCTTAGGAGTGCAACTAGGCTATGGTTGTGTTTAAATGCTTGAGTAATCTTTGTGAACATTAGTTTATGAATCATTTAGCGGAATTCGTAGCCTAAACATCCAAAGATAACCTTAAAGTTAGTTTATGAATCATTTAGCAGATTTCGTAGGCAATAACCTAAAGGTATTCTCAAAGAGTTAGGACAAAGGCACACCCTACGACTTTAGAAAACACAACGCGTTAAGAATAAGGACGTGGCAATTCAACCAACAATAAAAGATAACTAGGGAGTAATAGTATCTAGGTAAACACATTTTTAATCATCATACGAGCACAAAATCAAATAGACATAGCTACCCATAGTAATAGATAATTAAATAGTAGAAGTAATCGGTAGAAGTACCACCCCCAAACCAATTGCCCCGAGATTTCACCCTTAGCTTTCTAAAAAACCAATAAAAAGATAAAAAAAGAATCATCCTCAACCCCCACCTTAGCGTAATACACTTCTTTCTAGCATTCGTATTCCCCTAGAAAACGATATAAATACCTGAGGCTTATCCAATACTACACTAAAACGATTAGGTTCACTGCCTAGGGTGTTGAAAAACTTGCTCGACGAAAAGGAAGTTCCTTTGAACCCGAACGCGCTTCTACGCGCATCAAGTTTTTGGCGCCGCTGCCGGGGAATAGAATAGCTAGTTAGATTCCTATCTCATTTAGGTTCCCTTGTTTGATTCCTATCAAGTAAGATTTTTTCTCATTTTTAGCTTCCTTGTAGTCTATCCCCCTTCTTCGTGAGTTTGTTAGTAACCCCACCACTTTTCATCATGGAAGGTGATAACCCACCAAATGATAACCCACCACCACACCAACCATTTCCCCCCACCAACTCCCTTAGATAGCTTAGGACCCGTAGTTCCACCAAAACCCTTCTTGAGCCGTTTGCCGAACCTGATAGAGAGCTATATAAGCGAAGAAGAGCTCTCCATGAGTCGGGACCACAAGGCACCACCATCGATTTTGATGAAGCCATGACTGACAAAGAGTCCACACATTCCCCCAATTCTCCTAAAACTATCAACAACGATAATCTGAGCCAACATAGCGAGGATATCCCCGTTACTCCTGTCAATGAACCAAAGGCAAAAGTCCTTAGAGATTACTCCTCTCCCACCTCATCTGGATTTACTGGCGCCATCGTGTACCCTTCCGAAGAGATCAATGAGGTGTTGCATGCCACGGACATTTGGCTTATCCAGAATGCATGTCAATTTCACGGATCCCACAGCGATAACCCAATTCATCACATCAAACAATTTTTAAAAATTGTGGATACTATCTATGCTGACGGAGCATCCAAGGAGACGTCTAGACTACGGTTTTTCCCATTTTCTCTTCAAGAAAAGGCCAAAGAGTGGCTAGATAAGCTACCTCCGAGGTCCATCTTCACTTGGGAACAACTCACTACCAAGTTCACCAAAAAGTTCTTTCCTCCTGGGAGAACTGCGGCCATCCGGAGCGAAATCCTTCACTTCCGTCAAACAGATGGAGAATCTATCGCTAACTCCTAGACTCGTTTCAAAGATCACATTAAACAAGCCCCACACCATGGTATCAACCTTTGGTTGCTTGTCCAAATCTTTTACGACAATGTCTCCCACGATGATCAAAAAGGGATTGACTTCTCGACTGGCCGAAAAATTTCCAATCTCAGTGCAGAAGAAGGATGGGACCGCATTGAGGAGTATGTCCAAGACCAAGACAATACTTGGAACGAGCCAATGACCATAATGAGTATCTCTGCTACCTCGAATAATATCCCATTATCTCTCGACGATCGGATGAAGAGGACACATAGAAGCTCGCATACCTCACAAAGTCGCAAGAGCCTAAGAGGTTGTTTAACCCATACCTTATATGCGACATTTGTGGAGGGTCACACGAGAGCGATGAGTGTGACGATAATATACACCATGAGCAAGCTCTCCTTTCCAGCCATGACATCTATGATGACCCTTCCCTCCTTGTATTTTATCAGAATAATGATTACACTCTTTTGGGGTAATCTAAAATGGAAACATGAGGGGGAAGAGGGTTCCGAATACACCATCCGTGATGCCTTTGAAGAAGAACTCGGGAAATTCACCATGAAAAGGGGGATGTTTTTAAAGGGCCTGGAAGGATTCATTCAAGAGCAACAAGCTGAATTAGAAAACCAGTTCGCCGAACTCCACAAAAGAATACGTGAACCTGGTCCAATCCAGCATGATCCAACTTGTGCTATTACTACTCGATCTGGAACCACCACCAAGGATCCACCATACCCGGTTCAAGATCCCACTACCAATGAGCCTGAGTTGGACAAGGAGGGAGCACCTGAACCCCCTCCGACCTATCACGACCCTCCTCCACAAGCACCAACACCCGTCCAATGTTCAACTCTCACACGAATTCCTTATCCCTCGCGTTTAAAGAACCAAAAGGCTGAAGAAGACAATGAGAGGTTGTTGTCTTACTTAAAGAGGGCCGTCGTTAACATCTCACTTCTCGATGTATTCTATCATCTCCCTAAACATAACACATATTTCAAAAGATTTCTCTTGAGTCGGAAGAAGCTTGAAGGGTTCGTAACATTAGGAGAAGAATGTTCAACTATCATCCAAAAAATCCTACCCAAGAAGAAAGAAGATCCGAGTAGTTTCACCATTCCTTGCTCTATAGGGGCACTCTCTATGAAAAATGCCTTGGCAGATCTTGGGGCAAGCATTAACTTAATGCCTCATTCCTTATTTCTCAAACTCGGATATTCAGGGCTGAAACCAACCAGAATAAGTATTCAGCTAGCTGATTGGTCAATCAAATATCCCATTGGAGTTTGTGAAAATGTTCTAGTGAGGGTAGGGGAGTTCAAGTTTCCGGTTGATTTCGTGATTTTAGAAATGGAGGAAGATAACTCAGTTCCGATAATCCTTGGGAGACCATTCTTGGCTACAGCTTGCGCCATCATCGATGTTCATGATGGCAAGCTCACTTTACGAGTGGGGTCCGAGAGCTTAACCTTTGACATCAAGGATACTATGAGTCTTCCTTCCTCTTACGATCATCCCATATATTTTGTTGAAGAAGTTGATGAGTTTGTTGATGATATAGATAGCTGTATTGATGAGTATCTGGTAAACGAATTCATGAATGACGACAACAGCATGATGTACGATGATGAAGAACTGAGATGGTTGGAGCCGTTTCCTTTTACCCACGAAGGGCAGAGATCGAACCTCTTGACCTTCAAAAGCCGGAAAATAAGCTAAAACCATCAATCAAGGAACCTCCTACCTTAGAATTGAAAGATCTCTCAAGCCATTTAGAATGCTACTTCCTTTAGGGAGCGGATCAACTCCCTGTTATCATAATCTCATCCCTAACCATTGAAAAAAAAGGAAAGCTCTTAGAAGTTCTAAGAGAGTACAAGGGAGTGATCGCATGGAGTATTGCTGACATTAAGGGAATTGACTCTACTTTTTGCACTCATAAAATTCTTATGGAGGAGGATTACAAACCCACCGTTCAACCTCAAAGAAGAGTTAACCCCAATATCAAAGAGGTGGTGAAAAATGAGGTCGTCAAGCTTCTCGATGTTGGCTTAATTTATCCCATTTCAGACAGCCCCTGGGTCAGCCCAGTCCAAGTGGTCCCAAAAAAGGGAGGAATGACTGTCGTAAAGAATGAGAAAGGCGATTTAGTACCTCAAAGAACGGTCACTAGCTGACGTGTTTGTATCAACTATAGAAAATTGAATGATGCCACACGAAAAGATCACTTCCCTTTACCATTCATCGAGCAAATGCTCGAAAGGTTACCCGGGCATGAGTACTACAGTTTTCTTGACGGTTTCTCAGGATACTTCCAAATCCCCATTGCTCCTGAAGATCAAGAAAAAACTACTTTCACATGCCACTGCGGGACTTTTGCATACAAGCAAATGCCCTTCAGATTATGCAACGCCCCCGCTACCTTTCAACGATGTATGATGGCCATATTCCATGAATTGATTGAAGATAGCATGGAAGTCTTCATGGATGATTTTTTGGTGTTTGGAATTCCTTCGACCTTTGCTTATCCAACCTTAGGAAGATGCTAAAGCGGTGTGAAGAAACCAGCTTAGTCCTGAATTGGGAAAAATGCCATTTCATGGTAAGAGAGGGAATTGTCTTGGGACATAAAGTCTCTGGGAATGGGATCGAGGTCGATAGGGCAAAAATCGAAGCGATATGTAAACTACCATATCCTACTACCATTAAGGCCATTCGAAGCTTTCTTGGTCACGCAGGATTTTATAGGAAGTATATTAAGGACTTCTCAAAAATTGCCCGACCAATGACACAACTTCTTGTCAAGGACGCTCCTTTCGACTTTTCAGAAGAATGTAAAGAAGCATTCAATCGCCTAAAGAAGGATCTTACCCAAGCTCCTATAATGGTTACTCCTGATTGGTCCCAACCATTCGAAATCATGTGTGATGCTAGTGATTATGGTGTAGGCGCTGTGTTGGGCCAAAGAAAAGAGAAGCATTTTCAACCAATTTACTATTCTAGCAAAACCATGAATGTGGCGCAAGAGAATTACACAACCACCGAAAAAAAGCTTCTGGCTGTGGTTTTTTCCTTCGATAAATTCAAGCAATATCTCTTCCTTTCCAAAACTGTCGTCTTCACTGATCATTCTGCCTTACGATACTTGTTCTCAAACAAGATGCAAAACCTCGACTTATTAGGTGGATTCTATTGCTTCAAGAATTCGACATTGAGATTCGGGATAAAAAGGGGGCTGAAAATCTTGCTGCTGATCATCTATCGCGATTGGAGAACCCAGACTTAGAAGAATTAGACTATGACGAGATTCGTGACTCTTTTCCTGAGGAACGGCTGATGGCCATTAAGGATATTGAGCCATGGTATGCGGATTATGCTAACTATCTATACAGTAGGGTCTTACCAAATTACATGACTAGGCAAGATAAAAAGAAATTCTTCACTGCATTGAAATACTATTTTTGGGACGACCCCTTCCTATTCCGTATATTCCCCGATCAGATCATTTGACGTTGTGTTGCTGGAAGGGAGATTGATCAGATTATGAGAGAGTGTCACGCGTGACCATCTGGGGGGCATCACGGTATAAATGTCACGACACGAAAAGTTTTTGATGCCTGATTGTACTGGCCTACTATCTTCCGCGACGTTAAGAGGTTAGTTCAAACGTGCGATGCATGCCAACGATCGGGAAACATCTCGAGAACGGATGAAGTGCCTCAAAACTATATCAAAGTCTGCAAAATATTCGATGTTTAGGGTATCGATTTCATGGGACCTTTCCCATAATCCGGAGGAAATGAATACATTCTAGTTGCCATTGATTATGTGTCCAAATGGATGGAGGCACAAGCCCTTAGGACTGATGATGCAAGGGTAGTCATTCATTTTCTTAAGAAGCTCTTCGCACAATTTGGGATTCCCAAGGCATTAATTAGTGATAAAGGGACCCATTTTTGCAATGCTAAAATGGAAAAGATAATGAAGAAGTATGGTGTTCCGCACAGGTTCTCTATGGCATATCACCCCCAAACTAATGGGCAAGTAGAGAACACAAATAGAGCATTAAAGCGAATACTTGAAAAACGGTCCACCAGAACAGAAAAGATTGGGCATTCAAACTAGATGAGGCACTCTGGGCATTCAAAATGGCTTATAAAACGCCCATCGGAACAACCGTTTTTTGCTTAGTATACGGGAAAGCATGTCATCTCCCTATTGAGCTTGAGTAAAATGCATACTGGGCACTTAAGGCTTGTAATATGGACTATTCTAAGGCAGGGACAAATAGGTTCTTGCAGCTTCAAGAGCTGGATGAACTAAGACTTGAAGCCTATGAGTCCTCAATCACATATTGTTAGGACCGAATAACATGTAGATTTATGTGGTTTGGAGGTCGAGGTTGGTGGAAGAAGATGAAGATCTTCATCTTCTTTTAGTGAGAGAAAGTAGAGAGAGGGAGGAGAAAACACAAGGATTTATTAAGAAACACACACAATACCAATAACCTAATGATTCACCTCACCCCTCATGAAGAGTCATGAGGGGTATTTATAGGCGCTAACTTTGCCACTTAAACGATACTAGTCCCTGAGGGCAAAGTATACTACGCATCTAGTCCAATTCACGTAAGTGACGTTATCTTTATAAAAAGCGAGGCTAACAATCTCCCTCCAAGATATCGTCACACGTGAATGGTTACAATGAGACCTATAAATACAAAACAAAGTAAATTACAATAGTAATGAACAATGTTGACTTTGTTGAAGCGCAGAGTCTCTGTAGTCTAGATACTGAGGCAAACTTGAAGTTCTATCTTCCGACAATCTCGGCATTTGATCTTTGGCGTTGACGGCACAAATCCTTGTAGCTCTGAACTTCAACTGTAACGGTCTAGTTAGGTTATTACTCCCTCCTAACTAGTGAGCCTTTTTTTCTTTCTATTGCTCCCTCCTGAACCGACAAATCTCTTCCAACACGCAGCGGAGAAAATAAACTCAAAAAAGCACAATGGTTGTCGTTCTGGGAACATCATAACAACATAACTCACTTAGTATTGCATCCAAGTTGGTAAAAAGCCTCGATGTACACCACACTACTTCTCCTTCTTCGGTCTTAAGCCCAGTTCCCTTCGAAATCCAATCACGGAAGATGAAATAGCAACTTCTCCCTCCTGATGGTTGCGAGCTATCGGAATCATCATAATGTTGCGTACATGCCGTATTACCTTTTTTCTTGATGCAATATTAACATCATAGCTTGATCAAAATTCTGTGAGAATATGTCGCAAAAATACTCTCAATAATTTTCTCAAACCAACCTTTAAACGAACCACCTTTGAATTCACCGGCTAATTGTAATGACCACATATGGAGAAAACCCGATACGACTAACTTGAAAAGGAAGTAAACATCCCAACTTTGTGACTTACTGCTTGTTCTAAATTCTTGAACAATCCACAACGCCGTGTGACACTGAGTACTAAAACTTCCTCAAAGTGATAGTTATACACTGTGAGCACTACAACGTAACTCCTTACATCAGTTATAACCAGATTGTCAAATTTCATAATGTGCTCCAACAAGTTATCTTGAGACATGCAACCAACCAACCAACGTCTCAAAGATAAAGAAGTCCACCCGTGAAATATCACTTCAATTTCGCATCAATAATACCGTACAAAAACCCCGTAGTCATTATTCAAATTTTCCTCGAGCCGTGAATTATGTATCCCTCCGTGAAAATATACCATAATAAAAAATACCTCACAATGTATACCAAATATTAAAATTTGTATCCAAAATTCTTTGAAAAAAATTCGGATAACCAATTCTATTTCTTATCTGCTTCCCATCATGGAGTCCAAAGTGCAAGACAAATCCCTCGTCAAATCCAATAACAAGACTAATCACAAGTCTAATACACGTACTCAGTTGGGCCCAATCATCCGAATCACAATCCAAGGCCCAATCAAGATGGCATGATCAACGAATAAAGAATCCTAAAGAGTTTGTGGAAAGAGATATGGTGCTCTTGTATAATTCAAGGTTGAGACTATTTCCGAGAAAATTCAAATCAAGATGTATGGGCCCTTTTCTGTATAGAGGAAAATGAGCAATGGAGCCGTGGTATTGTTAGACAATGATGGAAGAGAATTTACCGTGAATGGACAACATGTGAAACATTATCAGTTGGACAATAACGAACTAATCAACGATGAAGATATTGTTTTGGAAGAAGATGACGGTAAAGAAGTCACGTAGGAGCACGACTTCGAGTCTAGCTACAAGAATCATAAATAACGAAAAGCGCTTCGTGGGAGGTAACCCATGCTTAATTGTTTGCTTGTTTGTGTGTCATATATCTTTTTCATTGTTGTTTATTCTCATGTTTGAAATTGTGAAAATGCTTTATTTTGTCTTTAACCTCGTCTTAATTACATATAAAGGTATTTTACAAAAAGATAAGTGTAGGGAAGATTACATACGTTTTTAAAAGAACAAGAACATGAGAATTACAACTATTGAAATTGATATATATGTATGTTTGTTAGAGTCAAATGCTTGTATCGAGTCATAATGGATGTTTGCAGGAATTTTTCCAGGTTTTAAAGATGTATTTTTTCCAGAATTTTTCCAGGAAAACACAGCAAACCAGTTTTTGTCATGACAACCGGACGGTGTCAGGATTAGAACCTGACGACACCAGGTCAAGCAGAAACAACTTATAAACTTTTTTCATTTTCTGTGCTACTTATAAATTTTTGGAAATTCTCAGGTCTTAATTTTCTCGAAAATCTGCAAACATCCATTCCACAAGCATTATATCTTAGTGTAGTTGTGTCATATATAATTTTACCGCTGATTTTACATGAAGGTTTCGTCTGTTTTCTTAAAGTGTGCAGGTTATATTTGGCAAGAAGAAGAAACTCAACATTGGATGGAGCTTATCACGTATACATTCTTCTTGGGAAAGAATTTAACCACTACTTCACACGGATCCTACCGAGCTAATCAGGGGAGTACTAGTTTCTTTCTCTTTTACTTACCTTCCTTTATTATAACTTTGATACTTTCGGGGAACATTCGGGACAATGTTCAGTTTAAGTGTAGGGAGGGAGAATAAAACGGGAACTTAGAAACTATGCTTATCCTTGATTATTTGTCTTGTTCTTGGTCATTTGTGTAATAAACTATGAGAAATATTCGTTAGGGAAGTTTTATCACCAAATTTAATTTTTTTATGACATGTACGAGCTAAAACTTTAGTCTTAATAAAGCGTCTCATGGATAGGACTTATATGACTAACACAAAAACCGTTTACCACTCAAAATTCCACCAAAAAAAATGTGAGGTTCGCCCCTAGATCTTCAGGAATAAAAGCATTTACCTTTAATGCTTAGAGAGTGTACCGGTAGCATAATAGATTCTAGCACTTGTTTTGTGATGCATTCCGAGATCGCTAGTGAGACTACACTTGTGTAGTTAGGAATAACTAAATGATAAGAGGCATTAGGATAACCCTTGTTTGAAACCCGTATTATAATTACTTATTCCACATCGGTCGAGTAATTACCCCACACCCTTGCGATGTACTCATCTTTCGTATACGATACCCCTAGTTAACTCCTCAGAGCCTATCCTTTTAACGGTTCTCATGATGTTTCGATTTTCTGGAATATCAATGAAGAGCATTGTTTACAATCCACCCCCAAATGTACACCTAAATCGCCTTAGCCTACCTTGTATGCACTTACCTTTAGTGCATTATTGTTATCATTACTAAAACCTTAGTTCAATTATCTAGTTACTTGCATGGTTGCTAAGTCGAGTCATATCTTTTGTACACAGTTTTGTGATGATTGGGACTCATGGGCAAAAGTAATATTTTATGGAGTAACGGGAAGGAACGTTAAATTCAAATTCCCTTTGTCTACGTAATTAAATACTCCAAGTGTTTTCATCTTTTCAAATCGGGTCAAATTAGTGTTAGAGTAATAAAAACTCAAGTATAGGGATGCTCCTATAAATCCCTTATATTTTGATATTATCGTAGAGGATGGTAGAGTAAAAATGTATGTAAAAGAATCGAAAAAAAAGAGTGTGAAAAAAATGAAGAAAAACATACGGGCTACCATCCTACATCTATCTTTATGTTTATATTTTTCACTTTATGTATGTTTGTTTCAAGTTATCTAGATTTTAGTGAGTCGAGTCTTGGCTTAGCAACGCCATTCTTTTCATGCTTGTAACATAAGATTTTGACTTGCCACCACTAAATCGCCTATCCAACAAAACCCTTTGTTTCCCTACCGTAAGCCTAACGTTACAACCCTTGAAAAGACCTCTTAGATAGTTGTTCCTAGGTGCTTACGCCAAAGCGGTGGAGGTTTTATCTAGTCTCAAGCCTATGGTAATCTATGTACTATGCCAGGTAATGAGTATTTATCTTCCATTTCCATTTACTATATTTCATATAAACCCGAGAGATGAGAGAATCCAAACACCCCTTGTGAGGTGCTAGTATATAATTTTCGTGCTTGTTTTGACTATTGCGGTGCTTTTACTTGATATGAATTATTCTAAACTTATGCTTCATGCCCCTAACTTATAAACTGAGTGGCCAAAAGCACATTTGCTTGAGGACAAGCAAATACCAAGTGTAGGGATATTTGATAAAGATTTAAAACGTACACTTTTAAGGGGTCATTTAAGCCCTTAATCGACCACTTTATATCTGTTACTGCTTAATTTCGTTCCTTTTCACTTTTTAGGTCTCTTAGAAGCAAAATGATGGAATGATGCTTATTTGGACAAAAAGGAGTGAATATATGAAGAAAATGGCAAAGTCAAGATCGAAGCCACTTAAGCTGCTAAAACTGAACCTGACGGTGTCCCAATCAAAGGGCGATGCCGTCACTCTCTACTGATTTGATAAATAATGCACCTGACGGCTCAGTGCACTTTTTGCTCGCAACACCTGATGACGCCAGGCGTGAAGAGGAAGGGTGTCGCTAAGACTTTTCATCTCAGACGGCCCAGATCCAGAACCAAGACGGCGTCCCATATGAAAACCGACGGCGTCACAACTACAACGTGACAACGTCCCATCGATAACTTGGCCAAGACGAAAACCCTAATGACGGCGATCTGACGACGTCCCACCTATAAGGCGACCCCGTCGCAAGTGAAAATCTATATATATAATTCGATTTTTCTGCATTTAGAGAGGTAGAATTTTGGAGTAAAAACCCTAAATGTGTGTAGTCCGACTTGGACAATATCTTAGGGTCCCAAACCCTATTTTACACATCAAGATAAGTGTTTTAATCCATTAGTATCGTTATGTCTTCCATTGAATGTGTGTATGCTTGCTTATTTAACATGTCTAGCTAAATTTCTTGTGTGTTTGCTTAGATCTATGAAACCTAGTTATTAATTATTGATTGGTTGTTTCTTATCTTAATTGTAATTGGCGTAGGAGTGCAACTAGGCTATCGTTGTGTTTAAATGCTTGAGTAATCTTTGTGAACATTAGTTTATGAATCCTTTAGCGGATTTCGTAGTCTAAACATCCAAAGATAACCTTAAAGTTAGTTTATGAATCATTTAGCGGATTTCGTAGGCTATAACCTAAAGGTATTCTCAAAGAGTTAGGACAAAGGCACACCCTACGACCTTAGAAAACACAATGCGTTAAGAATAAGGACGTGTCAATTCAACCAACAATAAAAGATAACTAGGGAGTAATAGTATCTAGGTAAACACATTTTTAATCATCATACGAGCACACAATCAAATAGACATAGCTACCCGTAGTAATAGATAATTAGATAGTAGAAGTAATCGGTAGAAGTACCACCCCCATACCAATTACCCCGAGATTTTACCCTTAGCTTTTTAAAAAACCAATAAAAAGATAAAAAAGAATCATCCTCAACCCCCACCTTAGCGTAATACACTTCTTACTAGCATTCCTATTCCCGTAGAGAACGATATCAATACCCGAGGCTTGCCCAATACTACACTACAATGATTAGGTTCACTGCCTAGGGTGTTGAAAAACTTGCTCGAGGAAAAGGAAGTTCCTTTGATCCCGAACGCGCTTTGTACGCGCATCATTAGAATACTGAGAGAAAGTATATCTAAGAGTGGTAGTGAGCAAGAGAGAAATGGCTCGCTATGTATAGAAAAAACAATTCTACTGTCCTACGGTTCCGGAGGACCCCTAACCAGAGGGATCCGGCTAGTGCAAATCCTGGGATCTGGCTACTGGGTTAGTTTAGTCCAGATTTTAGGTTTCAAATCGGGTTATGGGTTACAGGTTATGAACTGTAACATATTGGATTTCATAAACACATCATATCAAGACATTAAGGGGCGTATGATTTAGGTTCTAGAGAGAGAAAGTGGAAGAGTTTTGGGAACTAAGTGAGACAAAGAAAAATGTTATTATGAAGCTCCAACCCTCTACCTTAGGAGGTAGAGGGTATTTATAGTTTCTTACAAGATACGCCTCCTACGGGCTGTGAATCAGGCATACAGTGGGTAAAGACCCGTCCATCCTCCATGGTGTTACTTAATAAACTACTTACTAACATAACATGACTACGACTACAAGCTTTCTAACGAATACATATACTTGAGGTGACCGACACTTTAACAACCGGATTTTCTAAATCCTAACAATCTCCCCCTAAGGGAGGTCACCTCAATTAACATTGAATACAAAAAGATATTACACTTTAATTGTTCTTGGATTATTAATTGAGTACTTTGCTCTGTAGCCCATAGTCTTTGATTCTTCATCTTCCGCATGTTTTGTTAATTCAAGTGGAGGTCTTTAAATGATCCACGTGATGATGAGTTTTGTGCAAGCTTTGAGGTCGTCAGCCACCATAAATCTCTGACTCGTCCATTTTTTTGTTGCCATTATGTGAAGTTCTAACTTTTGGATTGACATGCTCACATTTTGGATCATGATATCTTCTCATCAAAGTAGCGGAAGCTTTTGTTGATTCATAATATTTCCAGCAGCGTAGCAGAAGCATAGAGTGGAAATATCAGAGTCACTTGATGAAGATATGCACTTATCATGATTTCTTTGAGATGTACGTGATGTGTGAGCATGCGGCTATGGATTAACGCCTCAGTTCTGATCAGCTGCAAATCATCGGGTGTTCCTGCAGACAACAGTTAGCAATAAAAGCGCACGAAAGTGTCTTTGATCACTTTCATTGAATTGAGGTACACGGCCCACGGTTCCCCGTTGATCAGTACAAGTACTTCCTGTGTTTCGGTAGAATTCCGAAGAATCTCCTTGACAAGGTTTTGCAGCTGCTCTAGCTGTTCTCAAACCGAAACGTCTCAAAGAAGACAACATGGAGTGAGTGAACCAGCAAATTGAGGTTTGCTGATTGAAGAAAATGATTTGAAAACAATCATGTATTGCTTAATAGAATGAATTTTTGCAATACAATGAAGGTTTTATAAGAGAAATCGATTTTTTCAATCACAAATACCTTTTGATTTGGAAAATGTAATACACAGTCGATGTGCTATAGAAAATAATTTTTGAGCCCAACGAATGGTTTTTCAAAGGTATCCGTCAATCCATTTCCTGAACCAGGATTGATTCATTAAGTGAATCGCTTCATTGTTTCTGTCTAGTTGTCACATGGTTGATCTATTGAATAGATCTCACATGCCACCCCCCAAGAGCTTGTTTGATGTTGGCTCTAGAAGGCTTTCCATCTTCATTGTGAATATGATTGCATATCACTCAGGTGTTCTGGCAATACCACAAGGATAATGCGTAGGACTCTTTAAGATATATTCTCACTTTCCACATTGTGTGTGTTGGAATCATTCCTAAACAGTATTTCAAGTATTTATATTTCATATGTAATAGGTAGCTTTATTATGGCCTTTATGTTTGTTTAAGGTCAAGCTTATGTAGAAGGCCCATAAGCTTAGGCCCAAGCCCACATAAGAAAGGATGGGAACTAGGAGTGTTGCCCTAGCTTCCCTCCTATAAATACTCTTGTAAACCCTCATTTGAGGGTTGGTTGTTCAAGTTTTCCTTTCACATACATCTTATTCATAACCGGTCATAGTATCTCGTGTGTGTGTGTGTGGTTTTACTTGTTCAATCGCCTTCATCTCTTTCTCTATAACTTGTGATTGTAAAACTAGTGACCTAACAGTGGTATCAATCGCCAAATAGTTGGGTGTACTCGTTTGTTTTTGAAGTTTTTTGATTTTGGGTCTTACGCGTAAGGTTAACGCATTCTTTAGCTCTTTTAAAAACTTGTTTTTTGCACTTTTTAATCCAAGATTCTTGTACTTTCAACGTTGTAAGGTGTTAAAATACTTGTTTTTGCCAAAAAGTTTCAAACTTTATGCGTGGATCATTGTTTTTGAACTAGTTTCTATTCGTGTGTGTATTTCTACGCATAACTGTTTTGAGTGCTTTGGATCATCAAGTTTCACACTTTTGTGTTATTTTGGTGTTATTGAAGCTATTTCATCACACAAAAACTGGTTTAGAAACAACTTTGGGCAAAATCAAAATTACGAGAAATCCTACGCGTATCAAAACCCTAAAATTACGCGTAAGATTTTCCTTGTTTTAATCTTCAATTTTCTGGTTTATTCCGTGTTTTCTTACTTGGATAAGTCTGAAAATACGTCGACTTTGGATATCTTTTGCACTGTGAAGTGTAAAAGATCATTTGGGCAAAAACCCTAAAATTACGCATAAGCATAAGCTTACGCGTAGAAATCCTACGCATAAGATTCACTTTACGCGTAAACTAAGGTCTACGCATAAGGTAATCCTACGCCTACGTTTCTACGCCTAACTTTTGTCTACGCATAACTTTAGTGTTTTTCCTACTTACGCGTAAGCTAAAACCTACGCGTAACTCCTCATTGTTACGCGTAACTTTTGGTGTTTTTACGCATAAGTGCTACTTGGTTCTTGTCTTTTCTACGCCTAAGGACACTTCATCAACAAAGGTTCATTCGACTACAAAGATCCATTTTTACCACACAAGTTTATCATCATGTCTCAACCACCATACTCTAACTATTTCCCTCACACTTATAATCATCAACAACAACAACAATTAACTCCACAACATCAACAATGGAATCAACAACAAGCTATTTATCAACAACAATTTAATCAGCAACATACTCCACAACTTGGTGCAATTCCACAACCACAAATGGTTCAACCACCACCAAGCCTTCAAGTTCAAACCTACACAACTGATTTCAATCAACATCCATCAAGGAACACTATGAAGGAACCCAATTGGTTTGCAAAGATGTGTGAAGCTTTAAGCAGCCAACAATCAATTCATGAAGCTGGATCACTTGATAGACCTCCAATGCTCACTCCAGGAAACTACGATCAATGGGTGATAAGGTTCTTTAGGTTTTGTGATCTAAAGAAGCCACATGGAAAGTTCTTAAATAAGGTTATCTTGGAAGGTCCATTTGAGATGCCTACTGTCATTGTACCCGGAGATCCAACTGCTGTTCCACCAAGAGATGAACAAACCAACATTGCTACTGTTGCAGATTTAAATCCTACAGAACTTCTACACTATGAAGCTGATGAACTTGCAATGGAATACATCCTCTTAGGATTACCAAACCCAATTCTTCGTAGTGTTGATGCTCAAAAGACTGCACAAAAAATGTGGGATCATATTCGTCTTCTTATGGAAGGATCTGTACTCAATCAGGAGGATTTGGAATCCAAAATTTACTTGGCTTATGAACACTTCATGATTGAACCTGGAGAGACACTAGAGTCCTATCATCATCGATTTTCAGACATCATCAATGATTTGGATAAACACAACATCATCATGCCAAGAATTGCAGTGAATACTAAGTTTCTGAGTAGTCTTGGTCCTGAATGGGAGAAGTATGTCATCTTTCTCCGTCAAGCGAAGAATATGCATCATTCTACTTATGGACTGTTGTACGATTACTTGAAGCCTCATGAAAAGGAAGTTGATCGGGAAAGGATTCTCCGTGCTCAACTTGCTAAACAGTCACATCCAGATAATCAACAACTTGCCTTGTATGCTCAACAGAATTATCCCTCTCAACCAGCAACTCAACCAACTGCTTCAAACACACCTTCACAGCCACAACCTCAACAAAATCAATTGGTTCCATACAGCAACAATGCTCAAGCATATGTCTGTGAAGCGACTGAGGAAACAGATCCGTTCGAAGCATTGCAGCAAGGATTTGTGATGATTGCTAATGCTTTTGGCCGTTACACCAACAAATCCAACAATCGTATTCGTTCCTCATCTAACACACGGACTCAAGCTGTTGTGAACAATGGACGTGTTGAAGTTCAGACTCGTGATTATGGTCGTCAGATGGGCGGTGGTCAAGGGTTTAATGATGTGGGTAGGAATAACAACAGAGCTCAAGTGGTGGAACAGGGAAATGCTCAGAATCGGTTAAATGGTCTTCGATGCTATAACTGCAATGAGAAGGGACACCTGGCTAATGCATGCCCAAAGCCAAGGACTAGGGGCAGTGCTTATTTCAAAGAGGCTTTACTTTTGGCTCTTAAGGATGAAGCTGGTGGATCTCTCACAGACAAAGAACAGAGCTTTTATGGCAGATGCAGAATCGGATGATGATATGGAGGACTTGCAGGCCAATGCAGCTGTTATGTTGATGGCTAATATGCAAGAGTTACACATGAGTGAAATAGGCCCAGCGTATGACACTGATGGCTTGTCTCAGGTACCCGAACAAACCATCATCATATCTGAACTAATATCTCCATCAAAATCTGAATCCGGCACGGCTCAAAATGTTCAAAATGAGTCATCTACATCTCATTCTGACGATTTTCAAATAAACCCCGTAGTTACATTTGACGATCCAGATGACCTTATGGTTTCCCTTGATAATCAAATTGACTCCGTGGTTATACTTGATGATCTACATAATGATCATGTTGTGACTCACGTTGAACAAGATGAACCTTTGCCCCATCCAGATCTTGTTCTGTTACTTAAAGACCAACAATCCAAAATTGCTGAATGTGTTGCATTAAATCAGTCCTTAAAATGTAAAAATGCACTGTTAACCAAGGATTTTGAATGTTTACAAATGCAACTCAACTTTTTCAAAACTCAAGACAACCGTGAAAAAGGTTTTGAAGCCGCTTTTGCAAAATCTCATCAAAATGAAAAATATTTAGAGAGACAAATGCGTGATCTAGCCGCCTCGAAGAATGCTTTGTTGTCTGAATTAGAACAACTGAAACACGAACATAAAAAGCAAATTAACGCTCTCACCTTGGAAAATCAAAAAGCTAAGGCTGAGTTGTTGAGATTAAGTCTG
>BPTQ01000008.1:182884959-182904165 GCA_019973895.1 Chrysanthemum seticuspe | reverse complement strand
CCAGCGCTGACTATTGCCCTCGTATCTATTTGCCGTTTCTGTTATAGTTCAGACGATCGACAATCTATGTACTCCCTGGGTTATTATGAAGCCATAAACCATCCCAGTTGGTTAAAGGGTACATTTAGTCGTAGATTGAAGAACCATACTCGGTAACCACACCGTATTCATAGTGTCCAACAGTAAGGTTTAAACAAATTGTCAAGTTCCCGTATAAACCTGACTGAGTTCTTTTATGGTGCCCCACTAACTACTTGAACGTCAGGATCTTTCTTGCATTCAAGTGGGTAGTACCTGTAAAGTTTTTAAAAGAAGTAATCAAAACGTTTTCGCTAACTTTTGAAAAATACACAACTGGGTTTTTACTACAGTAGGTGCATTTAAACTTGTTAATTCTACACACGGGGCACTATAACATATTTTTCTCAACCCAGTTGGCTCGGAAACCACTTTAATAACCGTTACTCCTTTCTACTATCGAATAGCATGGTACGGGCTCCCCGAACAAACTCTGGTATTTCTCGAAACAAATCAAACATCTGTACCAAGCCCTTGAGTCCTAGTTGCTTAGGTAGACCAACCGACTGTATCTGGCAAAGAAAATCAAAAGGTAACTCTTTGCGACAAAACTGTAGGTAGACTATCGGGTAGTATAAGTATACTCGACGCTTGCGCTCCTTATAGGCTTGTCGGAGTTCTGCTCGTTGGCCTCGTTTTCTAAGAAGTTTCAGATAAGGGAGAAGGACTGCTATTGGGAATCGTTGATCGGCACTGAACAAAGCCTATTGTAAGGGAAGTCGTAGGTTAAACAAAAAGGTTTAGGTAAAATTTGGTTACTGCATCTGGGGACAACCAGAAAGATCAATCACCCCGTGGTATTTTCTTGAGTCAGTCCAAATATGCCCTTGAACTGTTAAACAAATTTGGAATGACAACCTGTGATACTTATGCCACACCAATGGCTCATACCAAGAAGTTAGATGCTGATTTACATGGGAAATTGGTTGACCCTACCAAATACCGAAGTATTATTGGGTCCCTCATGTATCTAACAGCTAGCAGACTTGATATTGTCTTTGCCGTTTATCTATGCTCCCGTTATCAGTCGCGACCAACTGAAACCCACCTCTCTGAGGCTAAAAGAATCCTCCGATACATCAAGGGAACCATTAACTTGGGGATCTGGTATCCGAAGGATTCTGGTTTTGAACTAATCGTTTTTTCAGACGCTGATCAAGCAGGATGCTTAGACTCAAGAAAAAGTACTTCAGGAGCTCTACAATTTCTCGGTGATAAACTGGTGTCTTGGCAATCAAAGAAGCAGGATTGTACATCGCTGTCATCAACCGAAGCAGAATATGTAGCCATGTCCGCGTGTTGTGCTCAAGTCATTTGGATGAGAACACAACTCAAAGACTATGGTTACGTATTTGACAGAATCCCGATGTACTGCGACAATCAGAGTGCCATTGCAATCTCGTGCAACTCAGTTCAGCACTCGAAATCAAAGCACATCGATCTACGCTATCATTTCATCAAGGACCACGTGGAACAGGGTACCGTTGAATTATACTTTGTGGGTACTGAATACCAATTGGCAGATCTGCTCACCAAAGCCTTGCCTCCCGCTAGGTTTAATGAGTTGGTCCACCGGATTGGTATGAGGTGTTTGACTCAAGAGGAATTGGATGACCTCTTAAAACAGTCTTAAAAACCTGTCAAACACCAAAACATCTTTTGTAAATAAATTTTTCAAAAACAAAATACAAAAATATAAAATCCGATAAAACAACAAAAATATTCTCCTAATCTATCTTTCTTTCAACATGGCAAGTACATTTCTTCCGTCAACACTTTAATCTTTCAAAATTCAGTATTTTTTCCGAACAAGTGTTGAGGGGGAGAAAATAATCTATTAACTGTTTCAAAACATCTGTGTACTTGCATGTTATCTTATCTCGGTTGAATCTTTTACAAATGGTGGTACATTTTCTGGTTCAAAGACACTCCTCGGACTTAAATTAATAACCTTTCATTATTTTCTCAAGTCGAGGGGAAGTGTCGTCAAATGTCTTTCTTAAAATCTTTGTTTGATAACCAAAACGGAAGTTAAATGGCTTTGGATGAATAAGAAAAAGGTGGAGGGACCAAAACTGTCAAAACTTTAAAGTTACTTTAAATAAAACACCCTACCAACCTCATTAACTTCATCACATTTATTATCTTACCAAACATAATCCACGATCCATAATCGTTTGACAAATCCATGTTTCAGATCATCAATTTGTAATTGATTTCGTGTTTATAACAAGTTTTTAAGCAATGGTTTTGAATTTTTCAAAAATCCAACGGTTTAATCTTGAGTTATCATCACTTTTGTGTCTTACGCGTAAGCACAAGAACACCAAATCATGAAAGGGTGTTTATGGTTAAAAGGGCTGTGTCAAAACGTTCTTAAAACATCAATGATACCTTTTTAATCATCAAAACGCACCCAGAAACACGAATTGAGTATATTTGAAAACTAGGGTTTATGCGTGGATTTGGGTTTTTTCCAAATGAGAACGTTCTTGGTGAAAAAGATTGTTGTATAAGGTTATTATCAAGTTGAATTGATTATATCCAGGCCCAGATTACACCCAGAAACACTAATAATTCATAAAATGGAAATTAGGGTTTTGTGTTCATACGGTTTGGGTACTTTTGATTCTTGACACTTTTGATGTTAAAACTTGACCAAAACAACTCTATATGCTTCTTAGTCCTACCAGAATCACTTTAGTGCATAATCCATGGCTAAAATTCATACGCGTAGAATTAGGGTTTAGACTACGCGTAAGATTTTCTACGCGTAACTGACAAACTATTCAAATGTGTTTTGATCTGTCATAAAATGAATGTTATGTGTTAAACATTGATGATATGATGCTTTGTTTCAGGCTTGCTACACTTAATATTCAGAATCAAGGTTGTTGTTACTCTACGCATAAGGATCACCTTACGCGTAGCTTGTTATGCGTAAGATTAGTCTTACGCGTAGCTTCTACGCATAAGGTTCTACATATGGGACTACGCGTATCCTGTGAAGGATATGCGTAAACAGTGACCTCTACGCATAAGGTCAACTCTTACGAGTAGCCTTACGCGTAAGGTTAATATATGACTACGCATAAGCTCTACGCATAAGGTCCCCTTTTCCTACGCGTAACACTTCTTACGCGTAAGTTAGGATTCTACGCGTAAGTTTACGCCTACGCATATATCATTCCTGTCTACGCATAACTTTACCAATCCTACGCATAAGCCGAGATCATACCTTCGTTATGAATTGTTACGTGTACAAACTTGTAAATAAACTAATCATATCATCACGAATCCTAAAATGTCACTAATAAACTGAAATCGTTTGATATGTTGTGAACAATAAGTGATAAAATAAACTTTAAAACTTAAAGTTAACTAACTCACGAAACATTTCACGACGTCATTGGACTATTGAATATACAAGTGACTTAGGACTCGTAACAATCATTGACACTGTACATTCAATAACTAGACAATAAGACCTTCTGTTGACTAACATTATGTCTTTCGATATGTTGGTTCTTTTGGCTAATGTTATTTCAGATCACGACATGGCTGAACAAATGAATGTGGATGCATATGAAGTTCTCTCCATTGCTGATATCTATCCTCATGGCTATCCAATGAAGATAGGAAAGAATAATCTCCGTATTGACTTTAACACCCTCACTTGCTCTGAATCTCCGTGTTTAATTTCTATTGATATTCTGAGGACTCATCCGTATCAGAATATGCTCACTCACTCTGCAACTGTTCCTGAGATCTACATCCAACAGTTCTGGAACACTATGGAAAGGGTCAAAGGACGGACTGCTGTAACAGTGACTCTAAACCACAAACAAGTCACCATTACACCTGCAGACTTAAGGGCTGCTCTCCTTATTCCTGAAGTCAATCCAACCAAACTATATGCCACACCTGCTGAAGAGCTAACTCTCCAATTCTTAATTGATATCGGTTATGACGAGGCTACAGGAGTAATCACCAAGCATTCTCACGTAGAGCTTAAGAGTATTCCTCAACCCTGGAGAACTCTCTACATGATCATCACCAAGTCTGTTTCTGGTCGTGACAGTGGCTATGAGCATCCTAAGCTCATGGAACTGCAAATATTTTGGGCATTGGTCAACATGAAACACATCGCTATCGAAGCTCTGATCTGGGATGACATGATGTCATTTCTCAACAAACTTGGCTCAAAGATTCCCTACATCAGATATACTAAACTGTTGATCCAGAGAGCACTTGGACTTCATCCTGATATTCCCAAGAGGCTCAATGACCCCGACAATCACGATATGTTGACGGAACCTATTCTATCTGTCAGAATCAAGGAATCGTCTACAAAGAAACAAGGTGCTGTGTTGCCAGATTTCCTTCTAACTGAAGATGTCAGAAAGCTCGAAACGTACCAAAGGTATCTGGAAGCAGTTAGACAAGGCAAAGTTGGTCATCTCGACGAAAAATCTTCTGGTACACCCGTAAGAAAAACCAGAAGAGGAAGTGCAGGAAGCGCAACAAGTACTGTGAGTCAAAGGAAGTTTCCTAAAAGGAATCCTCCTTCTAAAAGGATTGTTCCTGTAAAGGAAGCCGAACCTATTCCCACACTTGAACCACAGAGACAACTTAAGGACGAGAGCTCTGAAGATACTGATACAGATGAAGAGTTTCATTACTCTGCAACTGCAACCGAAACACCTGCCTCAGTAGCAAAACCTCCAAGTCCTCCAGCTGTCCAAGAAAAAGGGAAGACTCCAGCAATTGTACCCTATGATGAGAGATCTGAAGAAGAAGAAGAAGAGCAATTGGATAAATTATACAGGAAGAAGTTTCACAACGTCAGACACCTTCAAAAGGCCGAAGAATTTGCTAAAGATCAAATGAGTGGCCCCGGAGGATCAAGCGGTGCTGCCCACTCCTCTCCAGATCCTGATGCGGTTAATCGACCCGATAAGGGATCTGGTGCCACCACTCTTGTGCAACAACAAAAGCCTGTAGAGGATACTATTGTGTATGATTTTGAGAAACTGGAAACTGAGAAAGAAAAGTCTAGAGATGACGAGGATGATTATACAAAGTTTCTTCTAGACAGTCCAACACACTCAAAGGAGAAAACCTCAGAAACTCCTAAGGACATGAAGTCTCCTCATGTCTCCTCATCATCAGACTCTTCATCTCATTCATCACCACCACCATCAACGAAGTCAACCAGATCATCATCCAAATCAGTGAAGAAACCACCTAAATCTTGGATTTCTCAGACTCATCAAAAGATTGTGAAAGCTGTCCAACAAGTCAGAAAGAAGGACATACTTTACAGAAAACTGAATTGGTTTGCTGACCAGATTCAGTACTTAAATGACGAGAAAGACAAGATGTAGAAAGAAAGGGAGTTTGTTCAGAAGTTCATGAAGAATCATCGTAAAGAGGAACTGAACGAAATGATCGAAGGTTACACTAACAAGTACCTTCAAGATATCGTTCCTAAAGTCCAAAAGGAACTGGAGAAGACAGCTAGAGATCATACCCACAAGTTTCTCCTCGACACTGTCCCCGGTGTGACTAGAGAAGTATTTTCCAGACAACTCACCCCTAACATCGTCGCATTAGTTAAACATACAATGGCCAAAGAAGCTGATCTCTCTGAATCTGAGTTAATCGCTAAACTAGTGATGCAAATGTCAAAGCGATCTGGAACGTTTACTTCAGAGGAAGCTAAATTTTTCGAAGGTCTACTTGCCTTTCAACTCAGATCATCATGCAAGGAGTCAGCCGATCAAACCAAACGGCCAAGAGATGACGATGATAAGGATAAAGACTCTGCACCAAAACGTCAGAAGCAGTCTGGTGAATCTTCTTCGATGCCACCTCCTCAACAACGGACTTCTTCTCAACAAAAGTCTCCTCCACCTCGGTCTTTTACTGATAAACCTCGGGATGATTCCGAGTTACCACCCTTGACTCAGAAAACTGGTGATCACTTTGAGTATACGGGTGGTGACGATGAAGAGGTCCTTGAGCCCCGACAACAACCCACCTCACCTAAACAAGTGCAGAAACCAAAATCATCATCAAGGCCTTCTAAACAGAAGAAGAAGACGACTCTGACTGACGTCGTATCATGGCTTGATGACGATAAAACTGCAGAATTTGATTGGTTTGCTACTCTTGTTAACAACACTCCCTACCCTGAAGAAGGTCAAGAATTGGTAGACGGTAGTACCTTGGAGCATGCAAAGATTTTGCAAGAAAGATTCCGTGTGAAGAAGATGACGAAATCCGAGTTGAAGCGCATCAAGAATGAAGCATTCCTTCTCTTGAAAAACAGCTCGGAAAGTGCAATCGAAGTTGAATATCACCTTGAAAACATTGCTCGAGCCATGTTTAACAACATGGATTGGCTCAACCCAGAAGCAAACATCGACTTCACTAAACGGGACAACCCTGCATATTACACTGACTGGACCAAACCTCTACCAACAATCGGCCAACCAGATGAACCAAGGATTCCCTTCCGATATTTCTTCAACAAAGACCTGGAATTTCTTCTCCATGGTGGCGATGGTTCAAGGAAATACGCTACATCATTGACTCTTCCATTCCCAGCAGCTATTTACTCAAACTGCATAGCTATCGAGGAACGTGCAAATCACTTGTTTTCTGACAACGTGCAAGCATACGACCAAGATGCATTGTATGGAATTCATCATTGGCCTGAACGCCGAAGAATCTACTACAGAAGCTGCCTGGTTCAGAAGTCTCAACACGCAGTGTATAGTTCTAAGGACATCGTGGCCATCAAACACATTGATCTCAAGTCTAAGTGGGACTACACATTCTTGAAGAATATCATAGTCAAACGACAAGATGAACAGGACTATGGATTCTCCGAGGCTGACTTTGAGAACTTGTCCCTCAACGACATCAAAGACATGTACCTTGCCAAAGTACAGGGTCGTATGAGACAATTCTCGACTGAAGTTCAACGCGAATTTATCAAGTCACTTCTCATCTTCATTAGACGCATCGTGATCAAAGAACGTGTTGAAGATATCCAGATGGCTGTTGAATCTTATCAGACGCGTGTCAACCTTACTCCTCCAACGCTTGATCTTCCCGACATCAATCAGCTAACTCAATATACGCTCATCAGCAAACCATTCGGAGTTGTTTACCGCAGTGAACTTCAACGAAACTGCTTAATGGCGTGTAGTGAACTCCACAAATTCGGGGATCATACCTTGAAGCTGGTTAGGGATGGATTGGCGTACAGGTTGAAGGATATACGCCTAAAATTTGGGTCTCCTAAGCGCTGGAATTCTCATGACAGGAGGGATGTGAGACGAATCATCACCATGATTGATGAACGGTTGTTCAGAAGGGATCAGTTCAGACGATTGGAGAGCTATGTTGGTGGTCGACCCAGGAGAAACATCACCGGCTTTCAACGCCCTGTGCGCACTCCTGGGAACATCACTGCACTTCCTGGTACCCCTTGAATTGCTTCCTACATATAATTTTGGATGTATGAGTATATATGTTTATGGCTTGTGCACACATAACAGTGTACAACCCGTAATTGTCAAGAAAGGACCCTGTGGTACGCCTCAGTGCCACAATCCTTATAAAAGGAGCGAAAGCTTCTTATTTTTTGAGTAAAACCTATCAAACCTTTCACTTTTCAAGGTTTTGCTCAAAAAGACAAGTACTTCCCCATATGATTTTTCAAAACCTCAACCGTTTATATCACTAGTTGAGGGGGAGTATTTGATTTAAAACTTTGTTCACAAATTGTTCATAGTGGTCATCTTCCCGCAACACTCAAAATGGTCATATTTATTCTCAAACGTTCAAAAATAACATTTTATATGCCATTTTTGAGGGGGAGAAAATTTGTGTGATAAGAAATATGTTGTACAAAATGAAAATGAATCTGTGTACCTCAGACTTAACCAACGAATTGACGGTACTAAACTGTTTGTAACTCGAAAAGACTTGTCCTGGACGGGTAATAATTTCAAGCTAGTTCGCTAGTAATGTAAACGTGTCTCGCAAAGGACTTGTCCAAGTAGAAAGTACCATTCGAGAAACTTTTGATAGACATGAACTCTGACGGGTTTGACAACCTTCCAAGGTTCGTCTACACCTTCAAGGTAGTTATTAGAGCTAGTTGTCACCTAAAAACTGACAATGTAACTCTTTAACTATTCTACGTAACCGTGTCTCGCGGGAGATTGTCTATCTTTAGTGGATCAATTCAAAAAGTGCGCACTCTTTCCTCACTGTGCATTTAACCATTAAAACTATTAAGCACATGTGGAGGGGGGAGTATTTATGCAAAACATCATCTCTCACAGTGGTTCAAACATGTTTTTCATTAACAAACCCTTTGAGAGATATTTTCACATACAGTGGTTTTAATGGCAACATAGGTTAGTCATGGAGTTATAAGGTGACTAAGGTTAGGAATAATCGTCCTATGATCCGCCAGAGCCGGAGGGATCTACCCAAGGACACTACCATTAGTTAGTGTTAGAAGTCCTTAGGAATGATTGTAAAAAGGAGAAAATGAGAATCGGAGAAAGAAGGAGTTGAAGAATAAAAAAGAAATGTAAAGTAAAGGGTGAAAAGAAATAGCCCTCCAGATTATTCAACTTAGGGCAGACACCGGGTTCAATTCATATGCTACTGGTTGTCACTTAGTGACACCAGTATTGAAGATTAAAAGTTGTCATGGACCCAGTGACGCATGCACTAAACCTTCTTAGCCACTCAAGTTTCTCTCAACAGAAGCTTGTTTCATTCTCACAGGGAACCTTACGTAAACTATTGGCTTTCTCTTAGAGATCGCTGGTATTGAAGAAGGAGACCTTCTCCCTAGTCTCCGCTCAGGAAAACCAAAACGCACTATTGAGTCTAGAGCCACGAGATTCATCAAAAGATCTCTTAGGAACACTTGACATTTAATCACTTGATGATCAACAAATAAGATCATCAGTGGTTCATATCGAGTCCTTCACAGATCTTAGCAATCTGTCGAGAACATTTATGAGAGGTTCACATCTGTGATCCTCAGTGATTGAATGGAACTCCTGCCAGGGTCAACATCAAACAGCCCTGACAGCAGGTCACTTCGGTAACTCCCCGTGGATTACGCGGAGTGTGTCTCAAATGGTCTACAGTCGTGAGGTGATGCTTCGGTGTACCTCAGCGACTCATCTGAACTGTAGATGTACTTCGGTACATCGCGTTATCTCACTTGTGGGACTCCAGTTCAGGAACGGCCTTTGTAAGAATTAGAGTTGTGTTTTCACACTATGCTGTTAACACTCTCAAAGTTCAAACTTGTAAGTGCCGGAAACCGCTTATTACTAACCGTTTGAAATGTTTTCTTCTTATGGAAGCTCCGGAGCGGGATGATCGTGCTGATTCTTCTCATGCTCACGCCAACATCATCACTAATGGAAGTTCTATTCTAAAGCAACACGACCGTCAGAATGATTCTTCGTCAAACCAAAGAATCTACAAAGTTAAAGACTTAGAGAACTTCATCAAGCATTGAATTCCAACGTCATAGAGCGTGTGAGCATGTTGAAGAATGACGAGGAGACACTGGAGCAGCGAAGCAGACCTGAGGCAGACTGATGCAGACAACAACATACTATCACTTTCACCACAAAGAACAATGATCAAAGAACAAAGTTAAAGATGACGTCGAAGCATAACTGTTCAAAGATAACTATCTCTCTACACTGGGGAGATTGTTCGAATCAAGGCAATTCCTCTCACAAGAAAGAAGAATGTCAGAAGACGTCACAGCTACTATTACATCAACGCCTTCACCGTTTACATTCATATATACTTGAGGGGGAGATTGTTGGAATCATTCCTAAACAGTATTTCAAGTATTTATATTTCATATGTAATAGGTAGCTTTATTATGGCCTTTATGTTTGTTTAAGGTCAAGCTTATGTAGAAGGCCCATAAGCTTAGGCCCAAGCCCACGTAAGAAAGGATGGGAACTAGGAGTGTTGCCCTAGCTTCCCTCCTATGAATACTCTTGTAAACCCTCATTTGAGGGTTGGTTGTTCAAGTTTTCCTTTCACATACATCTTATTCATAACCGGTCATAGTATCTCGTGTGTGTGTGTGTGGTTTTACTTGTTCAATCGCCTTCATCTCTTTTCTCTATAACTTGTGTTTGTAAAACTAGTAACCTAACAGTGTGAAACAGTGAGTCTTCATAGATTATGTCCTAATGAGATTTATTGATGATCTCTTGGATTTAGACTCAATTGTGCAAATTTAGTTTCCTATGCCGGAGTCTAGGGAGAGGGTCTCCTTCTTCAATATCAACAATCTCTAAGAGAAAGTCGATAGATTACGTAGGTTCCCCGTGAGAATGAAACAAATCCTTTTAAGAGGAACTTGAGTAGCTTGAGAAGTTGTAGTGCAGTGCATCACTGGGTCCATGACATCTTGTCTTCAATACCGGTGTTACCTTGGTAACCACCTAGTAGCATATGAATTGAACCCGGTTTCTGCCCTAAGGTTGAAATAATGGAGGGCTATTTCTTTTCACCCTTTTCACATTCATTTCTTTTTCATTCTTCAACCCCTTCAGTGCTTACCGAGATTTCATAACTAGAACCTTGTTGGGTTTATTCCAGTTCTAGCTCTATCTCAGTCCGCACTCTTCCCATTTCTCACTTTTCTCCTTTTTCCATCATTCCTAAGGACTTTTACACTATCTAGTGGATTGTCCCTGGGTAGATCCCTCCGGCTCTGGCGGGATCGTGGAAACGAATACCTAACCTAACCATCCTTATATCTCCATGCATAAAGTAAATTTGGTCGTTCTTTTGGTATTGTTCTTCTTCCATTGAAACCAATTGAAAATCAATCCAGGTACTTGTGATATAAAATCAAAAAGTTTTTTTACCTTAATTGTTTTTGATATTTTAGAAAGAGCTCCCCCTCAACATGTGCATCAAATATTTGAAATTGTTTTTGGCATATGGAGGCAAGAGGACTTAGAAATCATAGATTAAGAATTAAAGATCCAATCTTTGATTAACATTTTCTAAAATGATCATCATCACTTCCCGATCAAATCTAGTATGTTAGATACTTTGGATAAAACAATTTTGGGCAGGATGAGGTTTTCTTATGATTGCTCCCCCTCAATACGTGCATCGAGATTCGAAAGTGTTTTGCACCTATTAGAGAGAACCTGCATTTAGAGACAAATCAATCATGTTTCAATCCCTCTTGAAATTGTTTGGCACATGTAGGGAGGAGTGCTTATTATTATCATTATAAAACCACTTATTGAATTATCAGTTTATATTCAATTTAAATTACAAATTCTCCCCCGATCACAATTTTCAAATCCTTTGAGATTTGTGATCTCTATTGATTTAAATTGTTATTGAAAGCTTTTGAGGAGAATTATGACTTGCTTTTAAAACATTTACCTGATAAGGATCAAATTTTGAGACTTTAAACTCTAATGATTAAACATGCTTAAGTATCTTATGAAAACACAACCTTAGCCTTGGTCTGGATCCAATTGTATAAAAACAATGTTCTTTTTGATTATCCAAAATTAGACCTTGCTCGATTACGTGCCAATTGTTTGAAAAGTAACTTTTTGATTTGATTGAAATCATTCTCCCCCTCAATCAATGACATAAGTTGTTGATTGAGTGTTAGAGATTTTGACAAATGATAAGTCTAGATTATTTTAAAAAAATATAGTCTGAGTCATTTTCAAAGCAATTTTGTTTTCCTTAGATGACAAATATTTTTCAGAAGAATATTTAGAAGGAAAAATATTTGTGATGGAAATATTTGTCTTTTTGGTGACAAACATTTGTTTTTAGAATCAGAGCATGAGGATTCAAAAATTTATTTAAGCATGGCTCTGTTCTTTCATTTAAAACTGGTTACTGCCTGAAATGACAATAAACTATCATTTTTATCCATCCTTTTTTTTAAAGGTTTATGTACAATCGAACTTCATCTAAAGACCCGTGCTATTCTTTGAATGACAAATCAAAGTCCGTAGATGTTATCAAAGAATAGAAATAGATGGGAAAAATAATATTTTTGGGCTTTTTCAAAGATTTTTCTGATTTTTATGGATTTTTGAAATTTTATATTTTTCTATTTTCTTTTTGTAGGTTTTTTAATTTTGTATTTTGATTTTTGAATAATTATGTACAAGAGTTAGATGAAGAAAAGCCTTTACTCCTCGTCTTCCTCTTGAAGACGTTTGAGTGTTTCCGGTTGTAGACTCTTAAGTCCAAGTCGTGGACGAATGAACTCAAAACGTTCTCTAGGAAGAGATTTACTAAAGATGTCTGCCAGCTGATATTCAGTTCTCACAAAATATAGTTCCACCACACCTTTCTCCACTTGCTCCCTGATGAAGTGATGTCGAATGTCGATATGCTTTGCTCTTGAATGTTGAACGTTGTTGCATGAGAAACCAATGGCACTTTTGTTGTCACAATACAAAGGGATTTTGTTGAATTCAAAGCCATAGTCAGATAATTGGGATTTCATCCATAGGATTTGAGCACAACAAGATGACATGGCTATGTATTCAGCCTCTGTAGAGGATATAGATATACTCATTTGTTTCTTTGAAGACCAGCTTACAAGCTTTTCTCCTAAGATATGAGCACCACTAGACGTGCTTCGACGTGTATCTTGACACCCTGTATGGTCTGCATCTGCGTATGCTGTTAGTGACATATTGGTGTCCTTCGGATACCAAAGTCCCATATTAATGGTTCCTTGGAGATACCGAAAGACCCGTTTAACCGCTTCAAGGTGCTTTTTGGTAGGCTTAGCCTGGTATCTAGCACACATGCATACAGCGAACATAATATCAGGTCTACTGGCTATGAGGTACATCAGTGATCCAATCATACTTCGATATTTCGTTTGATCAACCATGATCCCTGAGTGGTCCTCATCCAGTTTTGTGCGCTCCACCATGGGAGTGTCAACAGGGTCACAAGTATCAATTCCAAATTTCTTTAAAACTTCATTTGCATATTTAGATTGATTAATAAAAATGCCTCCGGGACTTTGTGAAATTTGTAATCCCAAGAAAAATGACATTTGTCCCATCATAGACATTTGAAATTTGGAGCCCATTTCCTTTGAAAAACGGTCACATTCATTAGGGTCGGTCGAGGCAAAAATAATATCATAAACATAGATTTGAACATGAATTAAGTGTTTTCCTGACTTTCTGGTGAACAATGTGGGATCAACTGCTCCTTTGCTGAATCCATTGGTTAAGAGAAACTTTGAAAGTGTGTCATACCATGCCCTTGGAGCTTGTTTCAAACCATAAAGATCCTTCTTCAAGCGATAGACAGGAGTAGGACGTTCTGGATCCACAAAACCTTCTGGCTGACTGACATAAACGATTTCTTTCAGATCTCCATTAAGAAAGGCGGTCTTTACATCCATTTGATAAACCACCATGTTCTTGCTAGCAACATTAGCCAGGAAGATTCTGATTGCCTCGATACGTGCAACTGGAGCAAATGATTCCTCAAAGTCAATACCCTCTTCTTGTCGATATTGTTTTGCAACAAGTCTTGCCTTGTTCTTCAGTACATCACCATGCTCATAAAGTTTTACTTTGAAGATCCACTTGAGAGCAATGATCATAGCACAGTCAGGCGCAGGTACCAATTCCCAAACATCAAGTCGATCAAACTCGTGAATTTCTTCTTGCATTGCATTGAACCAGCTGTCTTCAGACATTGCGGTTTTAATATCTTTCGGTTTAACCTTTGATAATATGGAATTGAAGAAGCACCATAAGGCATCAGTAGCAAGTTGTTTACGAGTGGATACCGGACGAGAAGGATTCCCAATAATATTGTCTAATGGATGATCATGTGTCCATTTTCTGAAATGCTCGTGTGGTTGTGGTTGAGGAACTGATGTAGCAGAGTTGGGGTCCCCTGATGAAGATGGTTTAGATGATGGATCAAGGGCAAAGATGTTTTCAAACGGTGCATCTTCTAGAGTGGCAAAGCGGTTATCTCCATCATAGTTGCCAGAAACATTTTCATGATGTACACTCGAGGATTGAGGATTTGATGATGATGATGAGTGATCTGCAGTAGGCGCTTCTTGACTCAGGGACACAGAAACTGAAGGACTATCTACGTTGACTAGGTTAGGAGCCGCCACTGTTGATGGAGTAGACTAATTATTAGCACTAGGTTCATAGTATTCATCAAACATCAGATCAAACAATTTCTTTAAATCATCTTCAGAAGGAGGTACATATGGAACTGTTGGTGAGGGATTTTGTACAAGAGAAGAACTAATGGGACTACTTAATGAATGTTGAGATGCGGGTACAAAAGTTGATTGTCCTGGAGCCATTTTCCCAGACAGCTCATCGAATGTAACATGAATAGTTTCCATGATATCTCGAGTTCTTTTGTTGTAGATTCGGTAACCCTTCCAGTTTGGTGCATAACCCACAAATACTCCAATGTCCGCCTTAGCTCTTAATTTACATAAATCTTGACCATCATTCGTTGGATAGCATAAAGCACCGAACACACGAAGGAAGGAGAGATAAGGTTTTCGATTGTGGACAAGTTCGTATGGAGTTTTTCCATGAGTGGTGTGGATAAGGGAACGATTTTGGGTATAGCAAGCAGTGGCAATGGCTTCAGCCCAGAGAAACATTGGAACCTTTGAGTAAATCAGCATAGTTCTTGCAGCTTCCACAAGGGCCCGATTTCGTCTTTCAACTACACCGTTCTGTTGAGGAGTACGTGAAATACTTCTTTGATGGCTGATTCCAATGCTTTCATAAAACTGACTTAGTTCTTTGTTAACAAACTCAGTTCCATTGTCCGTTCGAAAAATTCTAATAGTCTTGTTAAGTCGAACCTGCAGCTGTTTGATAAGTTTGATGATGACATCTGGTGTTTCATCCTTTGTCCTCAAAAACTTAACCCAATAAAATCGAGAGTAGTCATCAACAACGACTAACACATATTTCTTCCCATTTATCGTTTGCACTCTCATGGGTCCGCATAGGTCCATATGAAATGTATGTAGAACTTCCATAACTGAGTTTGCAGGTTTGGGTTTATGGGCATATTTCTTGCTTTTTCCCAATTGGCATGCTGAACAAAGACGATCCTTTTCATACTTTAATCTGGGCAAGCCTCTTACGAGGTCCTTTCTAGAAAGATCATTAATGGTGCCGAAGTTCAAGTGATTGAGACGATGATGCCATAACCATGACTTTATTTTTGAAGCCTTTGACAACAAGCAGATTGGAGAGGACTGCATCATGTCTTCGATAGAAATGGTGTACAAGTTTATTCCACGTGTCCCTCTTAAAAGTTCCACACCATCATGCTCTCTAACGAAACAAATATGTTTTCTAAAGGCCACTTCTAGATCAGAATCACAGAATTGACCGACAGAAAACAAATTATGACCAAGACCTTCAACATAATATACCTGGGAAATTACACTATCGCCAACCACATAATCTCCATAACCCATAATTGCCCCAAAATGGTCGTTCTCGAATCTAACAGTCCCGATGAATTTAGGGCACAACTCATTAAGATTGAATTTACGGTCAGTAGGTATCCATTGATAACCTACATTACTAAATTTTCTTCCTGTTGGTTTCCAATGTTTTCTAGCCCTCTTCCACCTTGGTTTTCTGACCTTCTTATCCTGTTTTCTAGTGTTAACATTTTTTTATCAGAGATTTGACAGCATTACTCAAATCATTCACAACACATTCATGATTAATACCAGAAGTCAAGCATTCATTACATGTTATCCAAATAGTAGCAAAAATCGAATTAATTACAGTACGCTTATAGATAATACTAGAATCAACACGATTCGTCTTATTCAACACAA
This sequence comes from Chrysanthemum seticuspe, assembly GCA_019973895.1. Classification (NCBI taxonomy): domain Eukaryota; kingdom Viridiplantae; phylum Streptophyta; class Magnoliopsida; order Asterales; family Asteraceae; genus Chrysanthemum; species Chrysanthemum seticuspe. The sequence continues at coordinate 182,888,138 of BPTQ01000008.1, read as the reverse complement.
ACTTATTGTTCCTAGGGTGGTCTTCTACTTTCTTCCATTGATCACTGTTAGCTTGCGAGGTCCTATCTTGCTTTGTATTTCCTGGAGGCTTTGAACCGCTTGCCTTAGTGTCACTGATTACTCATGTAGAGGGAATGATGGGAACATTAGTTGGTTTTGCTACTTTTTGCGTTCCTGATCTAGAAGTGCTGGGATCTGAAGTACTGGCAGGCACATCAAAGTTCACATGTTTTACTTTAGGCATAGAACAAGGCATAATGACTTTATCTTTAGTACAAAAGGATTTACGGTATGTTGCTCTTAAACATTCTAAAAGCTCCTGAGATCGTTTGGCATATAAGCATGCATACCTAACTTCTCTATCAAGTGGTTTATTTATGCTATCCTCTTCGACAATCTCACGGAGACATTCTAGACTATCCTTAAGATACGAGAAATATTCTTGACACACAAGTTCGTTATTTCTAAGATGAGGGGGAATATATTTTACAGTCACAACATACTTAGAATCCGCAGATGCCTTTGGTACAAGATTCTCATCACCGACAATTGGCATTTTCCCTTTTACCTGACTCTTCAGATTCTCAATTTCCTTTTGTAAAGAAGTTATTTTTTCATTGTTCTTGTCACGAGTGACTTTCATTGAATCATATAACTCTTTGAAATGTTGTTTTACCTTTTCATTTTCTCCTAGAAAACTCTCATTTTCTTGTTGTAAAACGTTAATGATGTTTTGAAGATGAAAGTTTTGAGAATTCTGAGAATCTAACGGAGGAGGCATTTAGGAGCCATTCACATTATTCTTTTCACCCTTCAATTGTGAAATTTAGGTTTTCAATCTTCTGATCGTGTTACAATGAGTTCGAATATGTTCGTCACGTTTGCTTATTTCAAAAACTGCATCAAACTCAGGAGCATCCGAGGATGTCTTGACATTTGAGGTTTTAACATTTTCTTTGAGATGTTGATATTTTAATTTCAAATCAAAATGTTCAACTTCCAGCTTAGAAAAATGTTTTACCAAGTTATCATGATCATCCTGTTCTATTTTCTCATTCAGTTTTGAATTTTTGTTTTCAAGCTCAACGACACGATCATGGAAAACTTTCAAAGCAACAGATATTTCATGAAATTGAGAAGCATTATTAGAATAATTTGTAACAGTATAGAACACATCTTGAGCAACACAACTGGAAATCAAGTTCTCATTTAAGATATGCAGATTCTTCCTTTCAATTTCATTACATTTGAGTTCACGTTCATAGTCATTGACCTCAATTTCCATTTCATTGAACACCTTTTTCATTTCTTGAATCTCTGTATCAATGCCCTTTTGAAGATTCTCAAATTGTTCTTTTAGTAGTTTAAAGAAAGGCATGACCTCAGTTAAATAGCACTCTTTAGTTTGCTCAAAACCCCTTTCCCCTTCAGTAATCCCTGTGGGTGTAATTCTCTTCTTACACTTCTCAAAGTCAACAAACAATGGATAGACTACGTATAGACTGATTAATGTCTTGCTCTGAGTAGAAAGAGTTCTGGGCACTAAATGCATAGGTGTATTGGGGGGATAAACAGTGGCTAGGGGCATTCTCCTACAGGGAGGATTATTCTCAATCAGGTTATCGATTTTTTGTTTATCCAAATCTTTCTTCCAGAATACTTGCTCAGGGGTTAATTGAGTTTGAGGTTTAAACTTATTCAAGGCTATCCAGTTTTCTTGAGTGTAATCATGGGGTTTAAACGTTATATTATACTTAGTACACTTTGAATCATTTAACTTCTTTTCCATTTTCTCCCTAGATGCATCTTCTAATTTTCTATCCTCATCAGTGCTTCCTATACATGATGGTGTTTGCCTAGGATTAAGAATCTCATTACCATTGTCACACCCCCAAATTACCTGTTTTGCAGCGGAATGGAATTCCTGGGGATTGACTGTCATAGCATCACAATCACAGTTATATTGAACGACCTAAAGTGTCGTTTGGAAAATACATCGTTTGATTTAATAAAATAATCAGAGTTACAACATAGGTCCCATAAGTTTACAAAGTTTGCGGAAATATAAATATATTACAAGTCCAAACGATGTTTTTGAAAGAAAGTGCCATAATGTACAATGTTATAAGTCGACGCCGCGACTCAAAAGGTGGTTCCTAAACCATGTCATGATGATAATGCCTCAGTTACCTGAAAATACATTGCTAAAACGGTCAACAATAATGTTGGTGAGAAATCATAGGTTTATGTAAATGTTTTATACGACTACGCAAGTATAGATCAGGCATGACAATCATGTCACGTAAAAATGTTACTGGTATGACAAACATGTCACATAAAAATGTTACAATTGCTTTAAGCCCATGACACCGAAACGAGACTGTTCATAATGTAGGCCCCAAAAGAGTGTTTGCCAGACAACTCAATAATGTTATTAAATGAAATGCATCCGTATTACTAGTTGGGATTCACCAACCCGGATGGAGGCGTCACCCTCGATAGATCTATCCACTCACCCTCGCTTCTAAGATTAACGGTTCATGTTCAGGTAAAGGGGACTTTCAATTGGCAAATGTGGTAACTTAAGCAATGTAAATGAATTTAACATACTTGGTATCGTAATAAAAATGTTGTGCATTGTATTCTCCCCCGTAGGTTTGAAAATAATTAAAAGTGTATATGACGGGGCTATGAAAACTCACTTGATAAACTGGTATGATGACAAGAGTGAGTACACCGAGGTATAATGTGAAACTTTAACCGGGACCTATTACGAATGATATGATATTTTGGCAGCTCAAGCAAAGGATTGCTAGCTGCATGTGGTAAAATGCTGATCAGAAAGTTTCGGTAAAAACAGTGAAAGTTCTTTAAAGGCTGCTGAAATAAAATGCTGCTTTTTACTATTAAAGTGTTATTTAGTAATGCTTTGATAACATCCTACTGTAAAACTGCATTTATGAACATTTCATTAAATTCTAACCAGTCCTTCAGTTTTCTCATAAAAAGCTGCTATTCATAATAAAAGTTTTGAGTGTTTACCATATTTATTGTATGCTTTACGTACGTATTGTAATGTAACGTTGAGTAATGTATAGTATAGTAAGCATTATCCAGGGCCAATTTCAAAGTGTAATATGGAGCCACATGAGTGAGAACAGTAGTATGGTCAAATAGTT
>BPTQ01000008.1:182804745-182879565 GCA_019973895.1 Chrysanthemum seticuspe | reverse complement strand
CACTGTTGAGCATGAAAGTCCAGTAAAGAGTTTTGTTAAGTACGTGTAAAAATTGAGTGATATAATAATTATCGTATAGTTTTTTAAGAAAAATGTCGTAATAATATAACTTTAACGATTTATATACAAAATAAATTCAAAACACTAGTTAAACTCAAAATATAGTTTTTATAACTGAATGTAAGTTTAAAAATATGTCGGGATCATTTTTGAAAGTAACGGATTAAATGCTCAAAATAATAACTCACGCGATAACGTTTATTTAATATAAAATTTACGCGTTTAAGGTAAAAATGCAATGTCATGAATGAACTAATATGATGCAAATGATGCTAATGAAATGTAGACTAAACTTAGTCCATATGAAATGTTCGTGATGTAATGATCATGAATTCGCCGCTAAACCATTCAGGTTACGCGAATTTGGAACACGTAAACCTAGTTTACGATAAATGTTGAAATTGTGAGGCATGAATTGTTTTGAGAAATGACCTGAAAGTACGAGTTGTCACAACCATCATATACTACCTTATGTGCAGCTCTAGCAACTTTTCCATACTCAGGATTGGGTACCTCTACAAGGGGAATACTATGCTTATCGCTTAAGACTCTATGTTTAGTGATCATGTGAGCAGTCTGAATGGTGTTCCCTTGTATGTATAGTTTGTTCTCAAGTTTGTTTTTCAAAGTTTTTGGGTTGGAAAAATCATTTAAAAGTTTTGATTCCTTAGCAGTAAACTCCTGTTAAAGCACCTTTACATTTTCTTGAAGTTCTTGCTTTTTGCTTAACAGTTTTATTGAGCTTTTTTTGCAAGGAGTTTAACTCTTGTTTTAACATTTCTTTCCTAAAGTTACTTTTTCTGATAATTGTACGCATTTGGAAATCCATCTCCTGCTCACGGTTAGTCAATTCAAACTTAGCATGTTGTTCATATATAGCAACTTGTTCTTTATAGGCATTAAGTTCAGAGGTTATAGAGTCATGAGGGGCACATGCAGTGTATTCATAAAAAATATAGTCATCATTGACTTCAGAAGATGCATCGCTTGGTACACTTTCACTTTCATTTTGCTTCACATATTGATCATATGGGACAACATTGCTATTACCCATATTTTTTATATCTGATTCAATAATTTCAGTTGGTTGTACCTTGTCGTGTATCTTTTGCACATCAATGTCATCATATAGTTTTAATACCTCTGATATGATTGATGCCTTGGAAGGACTGGCCTGTTGTGGTGAAGGAGCCTTTGGAGAGACCATTGGTGAGATACTAGCCATGAAAATGGTTTGAGCAGTGGGTTCATCATCGACATCAGAATCAAATGCATCACAGTCTGCAACTTGAAATGCATTGGGATTGTTGTGTCCCATACCCTGCACTGGCTGTTCATCCACGTCTGCATCATAGGTTTTGGCATTTCACTCAGCAAGAAACAACAATTCTTCTTCATCCAATACTGCTCCATTATCTTGAGCTTATACCAGCAGCATTTTGTCCTTGAAGTACTCTACATTCTGTGGACGTTTAGGAGAAGTGCAGTTCCTCGCAATGTGTCTTTCTCCACCACAGTTGTAACACTTGATTGGCTTCCCTTGACCTTAAGCCATGTTCCTTCTTCTATTCTGATTACCCACATATCCTCCACTTGCACCAGCATTTCCATATCCTGCTCCTACCATTCCTTGTTCATTCTGTCTTCCTTGCACATTTTGCACCACTACCTTTCCTTCTTTAACTGTAGCATGATCATGAAGATTGGAAGCCATTCTGAGATGATTGTTGGTGTGGGAGTGAAGTTCAGGGTTTGCTTAACCATTAGAGCCAGTTGATTAACAAGTTGTTCCATGAATATTTATGAATCTGGAGGCTTATACCCTGGATCTGGAATGAGTTTGTGATTACCATTACCAGTTGGTATGACTTGTGATGCTTTGATGGTTATTCCTACATTAGTGTAGAATGCAGTTGAATCATTTGAAGAGCTTGCATCACCAGAATTGGTTTTGAACTTTTCCAAGATCATTCGTTCAAACACAGCATGTTTCTCATTCTGAAGCAAATAAGCATACAATTGCTCGTAGTTTGTGTTCCTCAATCCTTTGTTTAGCTTGACTGCAGTGACAAATTTGTGCCATTCGGGATTCATGTTGTTCACAAACTTTGAATTGAGCTGGATATTTGGCATAGTCATTTTGATATTCCTCATGTCATTCACAAGCTTGTGGAATCTCACGTAGTATTCTGTAACAGTTTCCCCTGGATTCATTTTAAAGTTCTCAAAGTCATCATATAGCTGAGATTCCCTGTCTTCTTTAGTCAATTCAGAACCAGAGAGAAGCATCTTAACATTGTCTTATACTGCCTTCGCTTTAGTGTTGTGATTGATCAACTTGTAAATGTCCTTAGGTAAACCCTGAAGTATGATGTTTGAAGCCCTGATGTCTGCATCGTATCTCTTCTTCTCCTTATCAGTAAGTTCATCATACGTCTTTGGTCTATCCAATCCTAATATCACTGAACCATCAGCAGCAGTTTCAAGAATGTCTCTGGTAGTCTCGACTTGATATGGTCCTTCATCAATTGATTTGAGAATATTAACCCCATTTTCCTTTCCTAAGCAGTATAGTCTGATTCTTTCTATCCAGCATGGGAGGACGAGTATCAGATCCTGCAGCTTGAACGTCATCAGCAACTGAAGAAGTGATTGTTGACATGATTGCAAGTTCCACGGGATTTTACAACTCAATGATTAAACCGGGAAATAGATTCTTTCACGGGATTTTACTAAATCAAGAGAAAACCATAAATCGTAACACGAAGAAACAATAAGCCTCAAAAGACAAATCGAACAATTGACAAGTCGCTCTATAGACAAATCGCTTAAACAGACAAATTGCTTAAACATACAAATCGCTAAACAGTCAAATCGCTTAGCTAACAAATCGCAACATAGACAAATCGCTTAGGCTGACAAATCGCATAGTACACAAGTACACCCACTACTTTGTCCTTTTTGTCATTTTGTCTCAATAGACAAATCGCCTCTCCAAAAAAATGACAAATCGCTACCAAACTAAGACAAGTCGCTTCAATAAGCAACAATAGAAGGGACAAATCGCTTCAAGGAAAGGACAAATCGCTTCAACAAACGATCCAAACAGGGACAAATCGCATAGATGAAACTTTTACCGTGGCAAAAATCACTTCCTAGCAAAATTCAAAAACACAACTTTTCAATCCAAAAACAACCCAACCACGATGATTCAAGCCTTCCAAATCAAAACCTAAACACTTATAATGATTCTAAACACAAAAGTACTATCAAAATCCAAACTTTAACACTAGAAATGTCCAAATGATGCTAACTACTCAAAACTCATACAAACCCAAAAACTTTATGAAAACCACTAGAAATCCAAGAACATGAAAGATGAGTGATCAAACCATTGCTCTTGATACCATTTGTAACATATTGGATTTCATAAACACATCATATCAAGACATTAAGGGGCGTATGATTTAGGTTCAAGAGAGAGAAAGTGGAAGAGTTTTGGGAACTTAGTGAGACAAAGAAAAATGATATTATGAAGCTCCAACCCTCTACCTTAGGAGGTAGAGGGTATTTATAGTTTCTTACAAGATACGCCTCCTACGGGTTGTGGATCAGGCATACAGTGGGTAAAGACCCGTCCGTCCTCCACGGTGTTACTTAATAAACTACTTACTAACATAACATGACTACAACTACAAGCTTTCTAACGAATACATATACTTGAGGTGACCGACACTTTAACAACCAGATTTTCTAAATCCTAACATGGACCATGGGTCATGGAAATTGAATCATGAATACCCAACAAGATGCAATGTACCTAATCATTGGGTTATGGATCTTGGGTCATGGGTCATGGACTTTAGGTCATGGATCATGGATAATATCTAACATGACTTCATGCATGATGTCGTGCAATGGGTCATGGGTTATGAATCATGCTCCATGGGTATGGGTTATGGACTTTGGTTTTTACCCAACAAGATTTATTGTATCTAGTCAATGTATCATGGGTCATGGGTTATGAACTTTGGTTTTTTACCCATTACTTACCCTACAATATACAAAGTAAATATACATTTCTATAAAATTTAAACACTAATTGCTTGTTACACATATACATTTCTATAAGATGTAAAAAATATTACTTGTTAGTGTTATATAGAAATGTCTTTGGTTTTATGTAACTTATTTACTAAACATGTTTTGATGGTTTTAATATGCTTAGTAAAAGTGTGTTAGTAAACTATTGGCTCAAAGTTTTTACATATTTTATTTTATTTCGTTAAAATGATTTTATGTTTGTTATCGACAAAACATTAGAAGATAGTAAAATTTAAATAAACATTTTTATGGTTTATTTGTATTAACAATCTCCATCTTTTTGTTGATGACAAAACATAAGATTATTTTCATAGAAAAATAAAATTCGTAAAAATTAGAATTGAAGTTTTTACTCTCTTCTCCCCCTTTTTGTCGAAATAAAAAGAGCGTCGAAAAGAAACTAACACATTGTGGAAAACGTTTTGAGAAAAACTTGTGAAAAGTAAGAAAATAAGGAAGAGTTAGAGAAAGAAATGTAAAGAGAAGTAGTAAGGTAAGAAGGAGATTCTTGTCATAGCTCCCCCTTGACGGATGCTTCCCTTTGTTAAGGGCGTCAAGTAATTAGGAAGACTAAAACGTGTGTATTGCAAGTATTTTGCAATGTTTTAAACTTTGACGAAAAGCTCCCCCTTGTTGAGGGTGTCAAAGTCTTCATGTGTATTATGAAAATCTACATAGCAAAGGTTAGAAAACAAGTATATGGTGCATCGTTTCCTGCAAATGAGGTTCAAATTTGTTAAAAATTTGTTTCTGTTGGACGGTTCTGGCGGATCCTTCCTGTGATGGATCCGTCTAGGAAAAAGTTTGGGAACCGTGTACCTGCAACTTATTGGCAGCAATGTAGATATAAATAGTGACGTAAATCCAAATGAGTTATGTATTATTACATTAAACATATCCACATAACTATATAGCATACAACATGTAGTTTCATTCAATAAAATAAGAGAAATGATACACATATCTCTAAAACTAAGAAAATGATACAACATGTAGTAAATTTTCTAACAAATTCTAAGTTGCGCCAAAGATTAGAGACAACACCACTTGTGCTTGCATTCCTCATTTTAGGGACGAGTAGATTTGTTGATTTGGTCAAATCGTTCAAGAAGGTGATGGAACATGAAACGTAACTCATCTCGTACTTCTTGAACTAACGCTTGGGTATGTTGACAATTAGAGCAATTATTGTCATGACTAGGAAATGGAGGTAGTGAGGGTGGAGCGGTTTTAGTAGAACGTTGGGTGAGGAGGGAGGAGGTTGCATAAAGGATGGGGGAATTTGTGGAGGTGAGTTTAATGGAGTAGGATGGGGTTCAACTAAGAATGATGGTGGTGACATATGAGTTGGTGGTGGAGGTAAGGTGGTATCCATATGGTCAAGTTTTTGAGATTGGTGATTCCTTGTGCTCAAAGATGGACCATTTGATGGTGAAGACGAGTAGGAAATGGGTGTTGGTAACGTTCCAATATCAAGGTTTTGGTGAGAAGGTTGTTGTGGTGTCATTTTCTCATTTGATGAGAATAGTGGTGGATGAGAAGTCCTAAGTGGTGAGTCTTCTAAAGAGTAAAGGTTTAGATGTGAAAGAGGTGTGGTAAAGGAGTGTAATCTAGGTTCTAGAAATAAGGTTTAGGTATTTTATTGGAGCTAGGTGTGTTTGGTTTAGAGGGTATGGTAGTTTTTGGCGAAGGTTTTTCCAACCCACAAGGTCGGATACTAATTCAAGCAATTTTCCTAGCTTTGGTTGGTTGAGTTTGCTGGGGAGGAACTCTAGTGTTTGAAGTTTTCACTGGTGATGACTCGATTGAGGAAATTTCATGAACAACACGAGCATTTTTCTTGGAAGAACCTTTGGTTGATGAGGTTGTACTAGATGCTTTTGTCATGGTGAAAAGTAGATGGCAAAGAGTGTTTTAGCTACTGAGAGTAAAGGTTTGAATGGTGGTTTGAGAACACAAACACACTTGGTTTATAAAGGATGAAATTAGGTAAGTGAATTAAAGCTTAGACCACTAAGTTTCTATGCATGTACTAAAGCCAACTATAGTGGTGTTCTGTCCTAGGTAGTCATTTAAGACAAAGTGGAGTGTTTAGATTACCAAAGAGAGTTTGAAATAGATGTGTTAAGTAAGATTTAACCATTCTGTGCAGCCGGTTCCCACGAAACCCTAACTTTAGGGATCTGGCTAGTTGAATTCTAGGGATCCGACTCTCAGAAGCAAAGAAAATGAGTGATGAGGTTCTACCAAGGTCTAGTACCTACATATCTTGAGTGTTTAACTTTCCTCAGGTATCTTAAATGGTATAGGACTTTTTGTTCAAGCATAATGTGTGAAGATAGCTAATGATGACTTTTATGAAGGGATGGAGTTTTCATGAATACTAATGAGTGATCAAGGATGACACTAAGAATTTTTTAGGGTGTCAAATGGTGTCAAATGATCTTCGAGATCAGATGGTGATCTAAGGACAATTTAGAAAATTCCTTAAAAATCACAAGAAATGAAAAATCTAGTTTTTAGATCATTTTAAGATAAGGATGACTAAAAACAATTTCTAAAATTGAAAGGAGTATCAAGCTAGGTGTTTTGAGATAAAAGGAAGAATGTGTGAACATTGAGGCAGAAAGATGGTGAGTTTTGAAGTAATGATAAATAAAAAATACCTTAAATGTGATCTTAAGTCATCTTATGAGTGAATGTGGCATCAACTGATCCTAAGGAAGACTTAAGTGATCCTAATGTATCATGTTTAACTGGTCTAATAAGGTCTGGAAGGTTGGATTGATGCAAGGATGCTAAAGTAGCACTTCGGTCCACCCGGATCCCACAGATCCTTCATTTTAGGGATCCGACTAGTTATAGCCCAGGGATCCGGCATCTGGGACAGTTTTCTTAACAGAATACATGCAGGAATTTGCATCAAGTATCGAATTTAGAAACTAATGATTTCTATGGTAATCATTCATGTATGTAAGTAAAGCATAGCAAGCATGGTATGTAAAAGCAATATATGGGCATGCAATTTGGAGGACGACCAACTTTTGATACGTGATCAAAACTTGTAAAATTCCCATTAAGTTGTTCTAAGTTAAGCTATCCTTTTTTTCATTATACTACGACATACTACTTAGTTCTAAATAAAAGTAACATTGTTTAAGACATACATCACATGTTTCAAATAGAGATCATACAAATCACCTCCAATCACCCTCAAGCTTTCATCTCATCTTCACCTTTTCTTCTTCCTCATGAGGAAATGAGCAATGCATTTGAACATTCCTTTCATTTTTGGAAGCTCTTGGGAAGGACTTGGAATGTTGGGAAATTTATCAATGTATGACACGGGGCCGAGATGGTAGTTGTTGACGAGCTTGCTTGCTTCTCCTACCTACTCATCGAATGAGTCGGTAGGTGGATGCGGCTTTTTCCCATCAACCATGAATCTTGATGTTCTTTCTTTGGTGAGAGGTACAATGACCTGGTTGCAAAAGAAATGATCATCCGTCAAGGGAGAGGGTTCTAAAGCAAAGACAAAGTTTTCTAGGCGAGTTAGAAGCATATGGTAGAACCATTTTCTCCATTCTAAAAACACTAGTCATCCTTTTGACCATGTAATATGCAAGATTGAAGGGAGTTTCGTTGACGAGGTAATAAATCATGTAGACAAGACATGCATTTGGATGATCCTCGTTTCCAACCAAGCAAAGAACATTTTCCCTAATAATTTGTTCCCATTATTTGTAGAGTGGGAACATCTCGAAAAGCTCCATTTGAAAGGGATCTCGGTCGATGACTTTTGAGTTCCTAGTGACTCGGTTTTGAGAGGTTCTTTGGATTAATACGACATCGCTTACCATGGCCAGTTCATGAGGGGGAGGGGGGGGGGTGAAATAGACCTCGTGATCATCAAACATATCATGTATTTTGGCGAGTGACCAATCATTGGAAAACATACACACCCCATGGTAGAGGATGCAGAGAATCCGGGCAAGCTCGGCAAGAGTTAAAGTGTAGTTATGCTCGTTGATGATAAAGGCAATGGAGATGGTTCCTTCATCATTTCTTATGATGTGAGCGCTTTTGTAAAACTCGAGGACAAACACGGGACATATTTGTTCGTCGATGTGGAGGAGACACTCAAAGTTGATCCTAGAAAATACTTCGGGAATGTCGGTACCATTGAAAAGAGATTGATCAACTACACGAACTTCATGAAAAAACCGTTTTTGGAGCATTTTTGTAACATATTGGTTTTCACAATCACATCATAAGCTTAATATGAGGTGTATGGTTTATAGTTTTAGAGAGAGAAAGTGGGAGAGAATGGGAACCTTAGTGAGACAAAGAAAAATGAATTATGAAAGCTCCAACCCTTTGCCTTGGAAGGCAAAGGGTATTTATAGGTACATAAATGACACGCCTCCTATGGGTTGTGGATTAGGCATACAGTGGGTAAAGACCCGTCCGTCCTCCACGGTGTTACTAAACTAATTACTTACTAACACTAGATAATTACGACTACGAGCTTTCTAACGTTTACATATACTTGAGGTGACCGACTCTTTAATAATGGGATTTTCCAAATCCTAACAATCTCCACCTAAGGGAGGTTACCTCAAGTTACATTGAACACAAACAGATATTAAATTTTGATTGTTCTTGGATTTTTGATTAAGTTCTTTGCTCGGTAGCCCGTAGTCTTTGATTCTTCATGTTATGCATGTTTTGTTAATCCAAGTGGAGGTCTTTAACTGATTCACATGATGATGAGTTTTGAGTCAGCTATGAGATTATCAACCACCATAAGTCTCTGACTCATCCTTTGTAGCATTGCCATCATGTGACGTTGTGGCTTTGGGACCGACATGCTCACATTCTAGGTCATGATATCTTCTCATCAGAGTTGCGGAAGATTTTGTTGATTCATGATATTTGCAGCAGCGTAGGAGAGGCATGGAGTGAAAATATCAGAGCCAGTTGATGACAATATGCACTTATCATGATATCTTAAGAAATGAATGTGTTGTGTGAGCATGCGGCTATGGATTGACTTCTCAATTCTGATCAGCTGAAAACGTTGGGTGTACCTGCACACAACAGTTAGCAATAAAGCACACGAGAGTGTCTTTGATCAATTTCATTGAACTGAGGTACACGGTCCACGGTTCCCTGTTGGTCAGTACAAGTACTGCCTGTGATCAGGTATAATTCTTAAGAATCTCCTTGACAGGGTTTCACAGCTGCTCTAGCTGTTCTCAAACCGGAACATCTCAAAGAAGACAACACGGAGTGAGTGAAAAAGCAAATTGAGGTTTGCTGATTGAAGAAAATGATTTGAAAAACAATCGTGTATTGCTTATCAGGAAGCAATTTTTTTGCAATACAACGAAGGTTTTATATTGGAAATCAATTTTCAATCATAAACATCTTTTGATTTTGAAAACATACTACACAGTCGAAGTGCTAGAGAAAAGAATTTTTAAGCACAAAAACTGGTTTTTCAAAGGTATCCATCAATCCATTTCCTGGACCAAGTTTGATTCAATATTGAATCGCCCCATCGTTTCTATCCAGTTGTCACAAGCTTGATCTTATGAAAAGATCTCACATGTCACCCACCAAGAGCTTGTTTGATGTTGGCTCTAGAAGGATTTCCATCTTCATCGTGAATATTTAAAATATCACTCGGATGTTCTGGCAATACCACAAGGATAATTCGTAGACTCAAATGTGCATTTTGGTTTCCTATGCCGGAGTCTAGGGAGAGGGTCTCCTTCTTCAATATCAACAATCTCTAAGAGAAAGTCGATAGATTATTTAGGTTCCCTGTGAGAATGAAACAAGTCCTTTTAAGAGGAACTTGAGTAGCTTGGGAAGTTTATTGCAGTGCGTCACTGAGTCCATGATTTCTTATCTTCTATACCAGTGTTACCTTAGTAACCACCAGTAGCATATGTATTGAACCCGGTTTTTGCCCTAAGGTTGAATTATTGGAGGGCTATTTCTTTTCACCCTTTTTCCATTCAATTCTTTTTCATTATTCAACCCCTTCAGTGCTTACCGAGACTTCATAACTAGAACCTTGTTGGGTATATTCCAGTACTAGCTCTGTCTCAGTCCGCACTCTTCCCATTTCTCACTTTTCACAATTTTCCATCATACCTAAGGACTTCTACACTAACTAGTGGATTGTCCCTGGTTAGATCCTTCCAGCTCTGGCGGGATCGTGGGAACAAATACCTAACCTGACCATCCTTATATCTCCATGCATAAAGTAATTTTGGTCTGTCTTTTGGTATTGTTCTTCTGCCATTGAAACCAATTGAAAACCATTTGAAGATCAATCCAGATACTTGTGATACAAGATTAAAGCAATTTGTACCTGAATTGTTTTTGATATTTCAGAAAATCTCCCCCTCAACATGTGCGTCATAGATTCGAAATTGCTTTAGCACATGGAGGCAAGAGGACTTGAGAATCTCAGATTAAGAATAAAGAATTCACTTCTTTGATCAACATTTTCTAAAAATATCGACATCACTTTCCCGATCAAGATTAGTATTTTAAGTACTTTGTTAAAGATATTTTGGGAAAGGATGTGGTTTTCTAAAAGTTTCCCCCCCCCCCCCCCCTCAATATGTGCATTGAGATTTAAAAGAGTTTTGCAAATATTAGTGGGAACATGCACTTTGAGACAAATCCATCACGTTTTAATCCATGAAGGTTTAAGATAAATGCTCCCCTTAACATATGCTTGGAAAATTTGAAATCGTTTGGCATATGTAGGGAGGAGATCTTGTTAATCAATTTCAAAACCATTTATCGAAGTATCAGTTTAAATCTAATTTAAATCACAAATTTCTCCCCCGATCACAATTTTCAAATCATTTGAGATTTGTGATCTCTATTGATTTAAATTGTTTTTGAAAAAGTTTGAGAAGAATCGTGACTTGATTTTTAAACCTTATAACTGATAAGGATCAAATTTTGAGACTTTAAACTCTACTGATCAAACATGCTAAAGTATCTTATGAAAACACAACGTTGGCCTTGGTCTGGATCCAATTGATCAAAAACATTTTTCATTTTGATTATCCAAAGTTAGACCTTGCTCGATAACGTGTCAATTGTTTGAAAAGTAAATTTGTGATTTGATTGAAATCATTCTCCCCCTCAATCAATGACATTTGTTGTTGATTGAGTATTAGAGATTTTCACAAATGATAAGTCCAGATGATTTTCAAAAATATAGTCCGAGTTATTTTCAAAGCACTTTTGATTTCATTAGATGACAAATATTTTTCCGAAGAATCATTAGAAGGAAAAACATTTGGTTAGAAACATTAATTATTGGAATCAGAGCGTGAGGTTAAAAGGTTTGGTGAAGCATAGCTCTGTTCTTTCTTTGAAAATGGGTTACTGCCTGAAATGACAGCAAACCATCATTTTTCTCCATCTCGTTTTTTCTTTTTTTTTTTATTTGAAAATTATGTACATTCGAACTTCATCTAAAGACCCTTTCCATTCTTTGAGTGACAATTCAAAGTCCGTAGATGTTATCGAACCAGTAAAACATGACAAAATGACAATATTTTTGGAATTTTTCAAAATTTTCTAATTTTTTATGGATTTTTGAATAAATTATATATATATATATATATATATATATATATATATATATATATATATATATATATATATATATATATAATAAGATATAAATAAAGAATAGATAGAGACAAACACCTTTACTACTCGTCTTCCTCCTGAAGACGTTTGAGTGTTTCTGGTTGAAGGCTCTTCAAGCCAAGTCGTGGAAGAATAAACTCAAAACATTCTCGAGAAAGATCTTTGGTGAAGATGGTTGCTAACTGATATTCAGTCCTCACAAAGTATAGTTCAACCACACCGTTTTCAACTTGCTCCCTGATAAAATGATGTCGAATATCGATGTGCTTAGCTCTTGAATGTTGAACATTGTTGCAGCAGAGAGCAATGGCACTTTTGTTATCACAATACAGAGGAACTTTGTTGAATACAAAGCCATAGTCAGATAATTGGGATCTCATCCATAAGATTTGAGCACAACAAGATGACATGGCTATGTATTCAGCCTCTGTAGAGGATATGGAAGTACTCATTTGTTTCTTTGAAGACCAGCTCATAAGCTTATCACCCAAAAATTGAGCGCCTCCTGACGTGTATCTTGACACCCTGCATGATCAGCATCTGCATAGGCCATTAGTGACATAGCGGTGTCCTTCGTGTACCAAAGTCCCATGTTGATGGTTCCTTGGAGATACCGAAAGACCCGTTTAACCGCTTCAAGGTGCTTTTTGGTAGGCTTAGTCTGGTATCTAGCACACATGCAAACAGCGAAAAGAATGTCTGGTCTACTGGCAGTGAGGTACATCAGGAATCCAATCATACTTCGATATTTCGTTTGATCCACCATGATCCCTGAGTGGTCCTCATCCAGTTTAGTTCGATCCACCATGGGAGTGTCAACAGGGTCACAAGAATCAAATCCAAATTTCTTTAAAATTTCATTAGCATATTTAGATTGATTAATAAAAATGCCTTCGGGACTTTGTGAAATTTGTAATCCCAAGAAAAACGACATTTTTCCCATCATTGACATTTGAAATTTGGAGCCCATCTCCTTAGAAAATCGGTCACATTCATTAGGGTCGTTCGAGGCAAAAATAATGTCATCAACATAGATTTGAACATGAATTAAGTGTTTGCCTGACTTTCTGGTGAACAATGTTGGATCAACTGCCCCTTTGCTGAATCCATTGGATAGAAGAAAGTTTGATAGCGTATCATACCATGCCCTTGGAGCTTGCTTTAAACAGTAAAGGGCCTTCTTTAAGCGATTGACATGAGTAGGATGCTCTGGATTCACAAAACCCTCAGGCTGGCTGACGTATACAACCTCTTTCAGATCTCCATTAATAAATGCAGTCTTTACATCCATCTGATAGACCACCATGTTCTTACTAGCAACATTAGCCAAGAAGATTTTGATTGCCTCGATTCGTGCAACTGGAGCAAATGATTCTTCAAAGTCAATACCTTCTTCTTGATGGTATCCTTTTGCAACAAGTCGAGCCTTGTTCTTTAGCACATCACCATGCTTATCAAGTTTTACTTTGAAGATCCATTTTAGAGCAATGATCATAGCGCATTCAGGAGCATGTACTAATTCCCATACATCTAGTCGATCGAACTCATGAATTTCTTCTTGCATGGCATTGAACCAGCTGTCCTCAGTAATTGCAGTTTTAACATCCTTTGGTTCGACCCTAGATAGTATGGAGTTGAAGAAGCACCACAAGGCATCAGTTGCAAGTTGTTTACGAGTGGATACCGGACGAGACGGATTCCCAATAATGTTGTCCGATGGATGGTCATGTGTCCATTTTCTAAGGTGCTCGTGTGGTTGTTGTTGAGGAACTGAAGTAGCAGAGTTTGGATCTCCTGATGAAGATGTTTCTGGAGATGGTTCAGGAGCAAATATGTTCTCAAATGGAGCATCTTCGGGAGTACCCCATCATGATTGGCAGCTACATTTCCATGGTGTACATGTGAAGATTGAGGATTTTAGGATGATGATGAGTGATCTGCAGCTGGCGCTTCTTGAGATAGAGACACTGAAGCAGATGGATTATCTGCGTTGATTGGATTAGAAGTCGCCACTGTTGATGATGTAGATTGATCATTGACAAGCGGTTCATAGTATTCATCAAACATCGGATCGAACAATTTCTTCAAGTCTTCTTTAGACGGGGGTACATATGGAACTGCATGTGAGGGATTCTGTACAAGAGAAGAACTAATGGGGCTACTTAATGAATGTTGAAGTGCGGGTCCAGAACTTGATTGTCCTAGAGCCATTTGCCCAGACAGCTCATCGAACATGACGTGAATAGTTTCCATGATATCTCGGGTTCTTTTGTTGTAGATTCGGTAACCTTTCTTGTTTGATGCATAGCCCACAAAAACTCCAATGTCCGCCTTAGCTCTTAATTTACCTAAATCTTGACCATCATTCGTTGGATAGCATAAAGCACCGAACACACGAAGAAAAGAGAGATAAGGTTTTCGATTGTGGACCAGTTCGTATGTAGTTTTTCCATGAGTGGTGTGAATAAGGGAACGGTTTTGGGTATAGCAAGCAGTGGCAATGACTTCAGCCCAAAGAAACATTGGAACCTTTGAGTAGATTTGCATAGTACTTGCAGCTTCGACAAGAGTCCGATTTCGAATTTCAACTACACCGTTTTGTTGAGGAGTACGTGGAATGCTTCTTTGATGGCTGATTCCAATTCTTTCATAAAACTGAAACAATTATTTGTTAACAAACTCTGTTCCATTGTCTGTTCTGATAATTCTGACAGTTTTATTGAGATGATCCTGCAGCTGTTTGATAAGTTTGATGATGACATCTGGAGTTTCATCCTTTGTCCTCAAAAACTTAACCCAAGTAAACCGAGAGTAGTCATCAACAACGACTAACACATATTTCTTCCCATTTATCGTTTGCACTCTCATTGGTCCGTATAAGTCCATATGAAGAGTATGAAGAACTTCCATAACTGTGTTTGCAGGTTTGGGTTTATGGGCATATTTCTTGCTTTTTCCCAATTGGCATGCTGAACAAAGATGATCTTTCTCATATTTCAATCTGGGTAAGCCTCTTATGAGGTCCTTTCTAGAAAGATTATTAATGGTGCCGAAGTTCAAGTGATTGAGACGACGATGCCATAACCAGGACTTTGTTTTTGACGCTTTTGACAAGAGGCAGATTGGAGAAGACTTCATCATGCCTTTGATAGAAATGGTGTATAAGTTTGATCCACGAGTCCCTCTTAATGCTTGGAACAGCCTGAGTCCAGGTACCACAGAACGATTTGAACGACCTGCAGTTGAACACAGACAAGAATGGATGACTGGACAATTGGGATCCCCATGTGAGAATGGGTTCCACTTGGTTAGTAAACGAGATTGGAACACCCACATTAGAAGCAGAAGCAATGATATCATTAGAGGTAGATGCTGGGCTAGTAGAAACAGTAGATCTATTCAAAGTATGTTCACTTCTTAAAGGTATGGTTCTACCAGTTGGCATCCATTTCCTAATGGGCATTGATCTAGATAGTTTCGGGCACAACTCATTAAGATTGAATTTACGGCCAGTAGGTATCCATTGATAACCTACATTACTAAATTTTCTTCCTGTTGGTTTCCAATGTTTTCTAGTCCTCTTCCACCATGGTTTTCTGACCCTCTTATCCTGTTTTCTAGTGTTAACACTTTTTATCGAATATTTAACAGCATTCCTCAAATCATTCACAACACATTCATGATTACTACCAGAAATCAAGCATTCACTACATGTTTTGCAAGTAGTAGCAGAATTCGAATTAATTACAGTATGCTTATAGCTAATACTAGAATCAACACGATTCGTCTTATTCAACTCAAACTTATTGTTCCTAGGGTGGTCTTCTACTTCCTTCCTTTGAACACTTTTAGCTTGCGAGGTCCTATCTTGCTTTGTATTGCCTGGAGGCTTTGACCTGCTTGCCTTAGTGTCACTGATTACTCCTGTAGAGGGAACGAAGGGAACATTAGTTGGTTTCGCTACTTTTTGCATTCCTGATCTAGAAGTGTTGGGATCTGAATTACAAGGAGGCACATTAAAGGATGCTTGCTTGGCTTTAGGCATAGAGCAAGGCATAACTACTCTATCCTTCTTAGTACCAAATTTAGGACATATGGTTATTAGGCATTCTAACAGCTCCTGAGATCGTTTGGCATATAAGCATGCATCCTTAATCGCATTATCAAGTGGTTTCTCTATCTTATCCTCTTCAACAATCTCACAGAGCCATTCTAGACTTTCCTTAAGGTACGAAAAATATGTTTGAAGTGCAAGATGATTATTCCGAAGATGAGGTGGAATGTACTTCACAGTCATAGTATATTTTGCACAAACAGGCACTGTTGGTGCAGTAGTCTCAAAACTTGTGATTGGCATTTTCCCTTTTACCTGACTCTTTAGATTCTCAAATTCATTTTGCAAAGAAGTTACCTTTTCGTTGTTCTTGTCACGAGTGACATTAATTGATTCATGTAATTTTTTGAAATGCAATTTAACCTTTTCATTTTCTGCCATAAAACATTCATTTTCATGTTGTAATGCATTAATGATGTTTTGAAGATGAAAATTCTGAGAGTTCTGAGAATATAAAGGTGGAGGCATACGGGAGCCAGTCACATCATTCTTTTCACCTTTCAGTTTTGAAATTTGGGCCTTCAATCTTTTGATCGTGTTACAATGAGGTCGAATTTGTTCATCACGTTTGCTAATTTCAAAAACTGCATCAAACTCAGGAGCACCTGAGGATGTCTTGACATCTGAGGTTTTAACATTTTCTTTGAGATGTTAATATTTTAATTGCAAAGCAAGATTTTCAACTTCCAATTTAGAAAGATGTTTGACCAAGTTATCATGATCATCCTGTTCAATTTTATCATGCAATTTTGAATTTGTGTTTTCAAGCTCAATGACACGATCATGGGAAACATTCAGAGCAATAGACATTTCATGAAATTGAGAGGTAGTAATAGAGTGATTTGTAGCAGTGTAAAATACATCTTGAGCAACACATCTAGAAATCAAAGTATCATTTAGAATGTGAAGGGTTTTCCTTTCAATCTCATTACTCTTAAGCTCACGTTCATTCATACTGACCTCGTTTTCCATTTCATTAAACATCTTTTTCATTTCTTTAATCTCTGTATCAATGACTTTTTGAAGACTTTTAAATTGACCTTTTAATTGTTTAAAGAAAGGCATGACCTCAGTTAAGTAACATTCTTTCGTTTGCTCAAAACCCCTTTCCCCTTTAGTAATCCCAGTAGGTGTAATTCTCTTCTTACACATTTTCTCAAAATCCACGAATAATTGGTAAAGTACATACAAGCTGATTAAGGTTTTGCTTTGAGTGGGAAGAGTTCTGGGCACTAAATGCAATGGTGAATTTCGAGGATACACAGTAGCAGGAGGCAATTTCCTAAAGGGAGGATTCTTTTCCACAAGTACATCAATTTTCATTTTATCAATATCTTTCTTCCAAAACACTTGTTCAGGGGTTAGCTGAGTCTGAGGTTTAAACTTGTTTAAGGCAATCCAGTTTTCCTTAGTGTAATTGGGAGTTTTAAACGTTATATTGTGATCAACATACCAAGGATCTTTTAGTTTCTTTTCCATTTTCTCTCTAGAGGCATTTTCTAATTCTCTATCCTCTTCAGTGCACTCTATGCATGATGGTGTTTGTCTAGGTTGAAGAATCTCATTTCCATCATAAACAACCTTTTGAGCATCCTTCGCTATTTTACCATACTCAGGATTGGGTTCCTCTACAAGGGGAATACTATGCTTATGTCTTAAGACTCTATTCTTAGTGATTATGTGAGCAGTCTGAAGGGTGTTTCCTTGTACGTACAACTTGTTTTCAAGTTTGTTTTTCAAAGTTTTTAGGTTGGAAAATCCATTTAAATTTTTTGATTCCTTAGCATTGAATTCCTGCTTAAGCATTTTCACATTTTCTTGAAGTTCTTGTTTTTGCTTAGCAGTTTTATTAAGCTTTTCTTGTAAGGAATTTAACTCTTGTTTTAATACTTCTTCCCTAAAATTACTTTTTCTGATAAGTGTACGCATTTGGAAATCCATCTCCTGCTCACGAGTGGTCAGTTCAAACTTAGCCCGCTGTTCATATATGGCAACTTGATCCTTATAGGTATTTAGTTTAGTGGTTAAGGAATCATCAGGCACATATGTAGTGAATTCATCATATATGCATTCATTGTTAACTGCAGAAGATTCATCACTAGGTACAATAAGACTTTCATCTTGTTTCATTTATTGATCGTATGGGACAACATTGCTATTTCCCATATCTTCAATATTTGATTCACAGACTTCAGTAGATTGTACTTTATGGTGAATCTTTTGCTCATTAACCACATCATATAGTTTTAGTACCTCTGATATGATGGATTCCTTGGAGGGACTGGCCAGTGGAGATGAAGAGATCATTGGATAGATGTTTGCCATAAAGATAGTTTGTGCACATGGTTCATCATCAACGTCCGAGTCAAATGCATCACAGTCTGCAACTTGAAAGGCATTGGGATTGTTCTAAGCAGCACCATACACAGGTTGTTCGTCCACATCAGCATCGTATGTTTTGGCATTCCCATCAGCCAAGAACAACAGCTCCTCTTCATTCAATACCGCTCCACTATCTTGTGCTTGAACAAGCAACATCTTGTCCCTGAAGTATTCTGCATTTTGAGGACGTTTAGGTTGAGTGCAGTTCCTAGCTATGTGCCCTTCTTCATCACAATTTTAACACTTGATAGGCTTTCCTTGACCCTGAGTCAAGTTCCTTCCACGATTCTGATTACCCACATATATTCCACCAACACCAGCATTCCCATAACCAGCACCTACATTCCCATGTTCATTGTGTGGAGGGTATGTATTTTGTCTTCCTTGCACATTTTGCACCACTATCTTTCCTTATTTAACAGTAGCATGATTGTGAAGATTTGATGCAGTTCTGAGATGATTGTTGATGTGTTGGGTGAAATTCAAGTTTTGCTTGACCATAAGAGCCAGTTGATTGACAAGGTGTTCCATGAATGCTTCAGAATCAGGAGGCTTATACCCTGGATCTGGAATGAGCTTGTGGTTACCATTTCCAGTAGGTATGACTTGTGAAGCTTTGGTAGTAATTCCTACATTAGTATAGAATGCAGTTGAATCATTTGAAGAGCTTGCATCTCCAGCATTGGTCTTGAACTTTTCCATGATCATTCGCTCAAACGCAACATGTTTCTCATTTTGAAGTAAATAAGCATACAGTTGCTCATAATTGGTGTTCCTCAATCCTTTGTTAAGTTTGACTGTAGTGACAAATTTGTGCCATTCGGGATTCATGTTGTTCACAAACTTTGAATTTAGCTAGATATTTGGCATTGTCATTTTGATATTCCTCATATCATTCACACGCTTGTGGAATCTGACATAATATTCAGTCACACTTTCCCCTGGTATCTTTTTGAAGTTCTCAAAGTTATCATACAGCTGAGACTCCCTATCTTCCTTAGTCAGTTTTGAACCAGATAGAAGCATCTTAACATTGTCCCAAACTGCCTTAGCTTCAGTGTTGTGATTGATCAGCTTGTAAATGTCTTTAGGTAAACCTTGGAGTATAATGTTTGAAGCCCTGATATCATATGTCTTTGGTCTATCCAGTCCTAATATCACTGAACCATCATCAGCAGTTTCCAAAATGTCTCTGGTAGTCTTAACTTGATATGGTCCTTCATCAATTGACTTAAGGATGTTAACCCCATTTTCCTTTCCTAAGCAGTACAGTCTGATTCTTTGAGACCAAGAGTCATAGTCGGTTCTATCAAGCATGAGAGGCCGAGTATCAGATCCTGCAGCTTGAACATCATCAGTAACGGAAGACATGATTACAACACTTAGGCGTAGATCCTTAAGCGTAGACTGAGGCTTACGCGTAAACAACACTTACGCGTAGACTAATAGTTTACGCGTAGATTATAGATGAAACTTAAGCTTATGTGTAGACTTAAAGGCTTAGAAGTAGAGACCTTATGCGTAAGGTTACCTTAGGCGTAAGATGATCTTATGCGTAAGAGTAACTTATGCATAAGAAGTTTACTCGTAAGCTTTTAGGCTTATGCGTAAAACTAGGGTTTTACCCACAAATCCTTTACACTTATACCAGTGTAAAAGATATCCACAAGTCGAAGTGTTTTCAGGCTTATCCAAGCAAGAAAACACTTAGTAAACCAACAGATTCGAAGAACACCTTATGCGTAGAATTAGGGTTTTCTTATGCGTAGGAAATACCAAAAACACCAACACATATTTTTATGCCCAACACTGTTTAGTAAACCAGATTGTAATGATGAAACAACATCAAAAACACCAAAACAACAACAAAGTTTAAGACTTGATGAATCAAACCACCTTTTACTCTTACGCGTAGGATTGTACACCCGAACCAAACCAAGCTTAAAAACTTATAAAAAACACGTAAAGTTTGAAACTTTTTGCAAGAAACTGAAATTTTAACACTCAATGAACCTTAACCCATAAGAATCTTGAGTTTTCAAGTGTAAAATATAAAGCTTTAAGCTTATCAAAAGTATACGTTTTAAAACCACGCTTATAGCATAAACCCACGCGTAAAATTAAACAATAACTATAAAACCAAGAACATGAAAGATGGATGATCAAACCATGGCTCTTGATACCATATGTAACATATTGGTTTTCACAATCACATCATAAGCTTAATATGAGGCGTATGGTTTATAGTTTTAGAGAGAGAAAGTAGGAGAGAATGGGAACCTTAGTGAGACAAAGAAAAATGAATTATGAAAGCTCCAACCCTTTGCCTTGGAAGGCAAAGGGTATTTATAGGTACAAACATGACACGCCTCCTATGGGCTGTGGATCAGGCATACAGTGGGTAAAGACCCGTCCGTCCTCCACGGTGTTACTAAACTAATTACTTACTAACACTAGATAATTACGACTACGAGCTTTCTAACGATTACATATACTTGAGGTGACCGACTCTTTAATAATCGGATTTTCCAAATCCTAACAATTTTGAAGGTTTTTCGATCTTTAGGGTTAAGACCATCCTTTCGGTGATGCATCGGTATATAATGAGCGGTGTTTTGATAATCTTGTTGTTTGAAACTAGGCATGATTGATCCTAAACAATAAAACCACAATGTGGTGTTAAGTATAAGAATAGTTCCTTTTGAGGTTCATCACAATTTTGCTCAAAACATCGCTTTTGAATTCATTATGAGTTCTAATTTGTATTAACAATGTTTTTTCTTTGATTAGTTATCTTAGATAGCTAATTTAAAAACAATGTGATAGCAAATTGTGAAAAACCCACTTGAATCAAAATTCTAAAGATGTGTAACTAGGAACATGAGAATGGAAATCACAATGTAGTGAAGATGAGACTTAAACAAGTGATTGAATTTCTTGGATTGATGATGAAAAAGCTCCTAGGAACAGTAGTGTTGTATTTATGGTCGTATATGACAGAGTAAAGTGAAGAGTAGAAGTGGACAGTGAATTATCAAACACTTATTTTGTTTCCTGATGTACCGGTTCCCACAGATCCCTTGAGAGAGGGATCCGGTTAGTTATAGTTTAGGGATCCGGCTATTCAGTAAGAAAACAGTTTTAGCGGGTTTGATAATTTTGACGCGGGAGTTTTCGATTTTGATTTTCGCCAATGGTTTTGCTCTATATCATAGGGTTTATCTATTATAAATGTGATACAGGGTTTGACGAGTCTTCATGTTTACGAAACACTTTTGACGAGGTTCCTTTTTGTGAGTAAACTATAAGTCGGGAGAAAAGATAAGAATCATGTCAAATTTTATTTTAACATGATATAGATAATTTGAATAGATGATATTGACATAGATTACTAATGCAACACCAATATCTCTATATGAGGAATGATGAATCAAAATGTTTGGTTAGAAAAATTTCTTTTCGAGGTAAAGATGTATATTGACTAGTTTATGGTGTTTAGGGAAATCAAGTGGGAATACTATTCCTGATGATATGTTTAATATGAAGAACACGCTTTTTGAAGAATTTGTGACACTGAAGTTTAAGCATTAAATCTATGAGTCTTTACATAGTATTAAATATATGCAAGGATATTATAATACTACCTAATATAATATAGAAGCATATATCATTATTTTATCTATAAGGAATTAGCATGTTTTTAGATTAACTAATTGTAGTTAGGAGAACATACCTTTGCTATATAATCTTTTTATGATTTTTGAAAATCATAGACGCGAAATACTTTATGAGCTTTTAAAATACTTAATCGTATTTTGTAAAAGCAAGTTGTAAATACTCTGGATTCTTCTTTGGGTGTTGACTTCATTTTTCCTTTAGATATAACGAAGTCATTGAATGAATCCTATAAGGGGGGGGGGGTTGAATAGTTTTACCGATTAAAACTTTGTTTTAAAGTATTTAGATCGACTTATGTCAATCTATTTGGTTTGTGTTTTTGATATTGATAGATAAGCATATAAGTAAATAATGAAAAAGACAAAGAGTAAAGGAAAACAAGACCACGAGACGAGAATTTATAGTGGTTCGGCTACAAGGACACCTTCCTTGCCCTACTCTACTCCCCGAGTACCCCACTCGAGACTTTCTAAGCACTACATAACACAAGCTCCTTAATGTGGCAGAGAAGCCTTTACAACATCGCCTAATCTTTATCCGGTACAAGGCTAGACACCGAGTTCTTCCACGAGGTAGAACCAAACCTATCACAACGTCGCCTACACTTTATTCGGTACAAGGCTAGATACCGAGTTCCATTATAAAGGATGAACTACTACCCAATACTACACCACAACACAACTACCCAAAGGAGACACACTTCTTTTTACAACACTAGAGAGGATATCAACATCCTCTAACCCAAACTATACAACTTGTACATCGATGCACCATATCCAAAGTACATCTTTGACACCATTCACTAATGCCTCCAACACGACACTTCTATGGAGGGAGGAAAGAACTATCAACAAGATGCACTTCAGTGGTCTTGATGATGATGAATTTTAGCAACTCATGACCTTGAGCTTGCATGTCTTCAAGAGGTGGTGATCTCTCCTTTAAGAGGAACCTAGAGAATCACACAAAGATAAAACTACATAGAATGATCCTTTGGATCTGTGGTTAGTGAGGTTAGAATACTAAGAGAAAGTATATCTAAGAGTGGTAGTGAGCAAGAGAGAAATGGCTCACTATTTATAGACAAAACATGTCTTATGTCCCATGGTTCCGGCGAATCCCTCACCAGAGGAATCCGGCTAGTGCAAATCCTGGGATCCGGCTACTGGGTCAGTTTAGTCTGGATTTTGGGTTGCAAACCGGGTTATGGGTTATGGGTTATGGACCATGGGTCATGGATAATGAATCATGAATACCCAATAAGATGCAATGTACCTAGTCATTGGGTTATCGATCTTGGGTCATGGGTCATGGATCATGGATAATATCTAACATGAGTTCATACATGATGTCATGTAATGGGTCATGGGTTATGGATCATGCTCCATGGGTATGGGTTATGGACTTTGTTTTTTACCCAACAAGATTCATTATACCTAGTCAATGTATCATGGGTCATGGGTTATGGAATTTGGTTTTTTACCCATTACTTACTCATTACAATATACAAAGTACATATACATTTCTATAAAATGTGAACACTAATTGCTTGTTACACATATACATTTCTGTAGGATGTAAATAGTATTACTTGTTAGTGTTATATAAAAATGTCTTTGGTTTTATATAACTTATTTACTAAACATGTTTTGATGGTTTTAATATGTTTAGTAAAAGCGTGTTAGTAAACTATTGGCTCAAAGCTTTTACGTATTTTATTTATTTCGTTAAAATGATTTTACGTTTGTTATTGACAAAACATTAGAAGGTCGTAAAATATAAATAAACTTTTTTATGGTTTATTTGTATTAACATGCAATTTAATCTCTTTAATGTCTCACAGATGTGTGACAAGAAGAACAAGGTTCTATTTACTGATACTGAATGCTATGTTCTTTCTCCTAACTTTTAGGTCCCTGATGAAAGTCAGGTTTTGCTTAAGGTTCCTAGAAAGAACAATGTGTACAATATTGATATGCAGAACATTGTTCCTAAAGATGATTTAACTTTCCTTGTGGCAAAAGCATCCAATGATGAGTCAATGCTTTGGCATAGAAGGCTGGGTCATGTGATTTTTAAAGTTATAAATAAATTGGTTAAGAAAAACCTTGTAGGAGGCTTGCTTTCAAAATGTTTTGTAAATGACCAAACATGTGTTGCATGTTTGAAAGGTAAGCAACATAAGGCCTCTTGTAAGCCCAAGATTTTAAACTCTAACATACTGCCATTATATATGATGCACGTGGATCTGTTTGGCCCTACTTCTGTGAGTAGTTTGAATCATAAGAAGTTTTTACATATGACTATAGCAAGTTTACGTGGGTTTTCTTTATGTTTTCTAAGGATGAGACTAATGGTATCCTTAAGAGCTTTATAACTGAAATAGAAAACATAACTGATAAGAAAGTTAAAATCATTAGATGTGATAATGGCACAGAGTTTAATAACAAAGTGATGAATGATTTTTGTCAAGCTAAGGGTATTAAAAGGGAATATAGTGTGGCTAGGACTCCTCAGCAGAATGGTGTAGCTGAGAGGAGAAATAGGACACTCATAGAGGCTTCTAGAACCATGTTAGCAGATTCTAAGTTACCCACCACTTTTTGGGCTGAAGCAGTTAATACTGCTTGCTATGTTCAAAACAGGGTACTTGGTTAAGCCTCAAAATAAGACTCCATATGAGTTGTTTCCAGGTAGGACCCCTGCCTTAGAGTTTTTAAGACCATTTGGATGTCTTGTGAATATTCTTAATACCATTGAGTATTTGGAAAAGTTTGATGGGAAATCTGATGAGGGTTTTCTGGTTGGATATTCTAAATAGTAAGGCCTTTAGGGTTTAAAATCTTAGAACCAGAAAAGTAGAAGAGAACCTACACATATAGTTTTTGGAAAATAAACCTAGTGTAGAAGGGAATGGACCTAAGTGGCTATTTGATATTGACATGCTAACAGAATCTATGAGCTATGTACTAGTTGTTGCAGATTCTAATGATTTTGAAGGTACAAATGATGGTCATGATGCAGGTGTATCTGGAGTGTAGAAGGATCTGTATGGTTTACATCAGGCTCCCAGGGCATGGTATGAAACATTGGCCAAGTATTTGTTAGACGATGGTTTTCATAGAGGGAAAACTGACCAGAATCTATTCATAAAGAGGCTAAAGGGAGACATCTTGTTGGTTCAAATATATGTTGATGATATCATCTTTGGATCCACCAAGAAGAAGTTATGTACAGAGTTTGAGTAGCTAATTGATAAGGAATTAAAACGTACGTTTTTAGGGGTCATTTAAGCCCTAAATCGATACATTTTATATCTTTCACTGCTTAAAATTGTTTCTTTTCACATTTTAGGTCTTTTGGAAGCAAATTGCTGGAGTCAAGCACTTTGGACGAAAAGGAGCGAAAACATGAAGAAAACGACAAAGTCAAGATTTCAAGGCTGATTTTCATACCTGACGGTGTCCCAACTCAAAAGGTGACGCCGCCACTCACAAGGTTTTCTAAAAAGTCTCAAGCGACGGCTCAGGTCATATTTTGGTTCTACAACATGATGGCGTCACGCCTTATTCCAGAAGGGCGTCGTCTTTATTTTTTCACCAGACGATCAAGACCCATTCTAAGACGACGTCCATAATGAAGCCATACGGCCTCACACTTCCTCACATGACGCCGTCCCAACGATGACTTGTCCATAACGAAACCCTAATGACGGCGAACAGACACCGTCACCATCAAAAGGCGACGCCGTCGCAAGTGTAAATCTATATATAGACTTCGAATTTTCTGTATTTTATGTGTAATATTTTGGAGAGCAACCCTAGTTAGTTCATAGTTTGACTTGGGCAGTATTTTAGGGTTCTAATCCATTCTTTACACTAAAAGATAAGTTTCTTTATCCAATGTATCATCATGTTTGTTCTATGTTCAATTGTTTGTTTGTGTTCTCGCTTATCTATCATGCGTAGCTAAATTAATCTTGTGTTTGCTTAGATTTATGAAACCTAGTTGTTAATTATTGTTAGGTTGTCTCTTGTTTTAATTGATAGATGCTAGAGTAAGGAAAACTGGCATCTTCTTTAACTGTTGCGAGCTTGAACGTCCTAAATAACAAAAATCTTGAGAGTGAACTTAAGCCATCGTTGTTTATTGCGTAAGTTTTAGCTTTAGGATAATAGAGTATTCGGGGGAGATACAATGGTACTTGGCGATCCCAGCTAGTCTAGAGGAGAGTTACAATTCATAGAACTAGGGAATTAGGCACCCATTTTGACTAACATGGAATACAACGCACCAATTAGAATGAGGATGTGACAACTTAACAGACCAATAAGATATAACTAGGGAGTAAGAAAATCTAAGTAAACACGTTTTTAATTATCATAAGAACTCACTCAATCAATCCATAGATTTTCCTTTTCATTAGTTAATTATTTTTAATTTTAATAGTTAAGTAGTTTAATTGGTAGAATTAGCAAACCCCCACTCTCCAAACCCCGAGATTTTACTTGTTTTCCTAAAAAATATAAAAAGCTAAAAAGAATCGCCTTCAACCTCACCTTTTCGTCATACATCTCTTCTAGCATCTCTATTCCCCTAGAGAACAATCAACCCCATTGGCTTACCCATACTACACTGCAACGATTAGGTACACTGCCTAGTGGGTTGTAAAGCTTGCTCATTAAAAAGGAAGTCTTTAGACCCCGAACCACGCATCAAATTTTTGGCGCCGCTGCTGGGGAATAGAATAGCTAGTTAGTTTTCTATCTCGATTAGGTCTACTCGCTTGATTCCTATCAAGTGAGATTTTTTTTTTCATTAGCCTTCTTGTAGCTATCCCCCTTCTTCATTTTTTTGTTTGTAGCCTTGTCACTTTTCATCATGGAAGGTGATAATTCACCCAACAACAATCTACCACATCATCCACCACACCAACCATTACCACCACCAAATCCACTACCACAAGACCCGCCAAGAGGCCGTACTCTTGGTGAATACTCTAGACCAAGACATCAAGGATATAGGAACACCGTTGAGCTTCCCCGTTTAGCTCAAACTATGGCCCTGCGATCCGACACCATCTGGTTGGTGCAAAACGGATGTGCATTCCATGGACTTTGTTCTGAAGATCCTAATCAGCATCTCAATGTTTTCCTTAAAATAGTTGACTCAATTGACCTTGATGCTACCACTTGGGAGACCACGCGATTGTGTCTCTTCCAATTCTCTCTACGAGACCAAGCTAGTAATTGGCTTGAGCGACTTCCCACAGGATCCATCTCAAGTTGGGATGATCTCACCACCTGTTTCCTCACCCAATTTTTCCCAATCGGGAGAACCACTAAGCTTAGGAATGATATCTTGATGTTTCAACAACGTCAAGGCGAAACCCTTTATGAGGTATGAACTCGATTCAAGGACTTACTCCACAAAGTCCCTCACCATGGCATTGATCTTTGGCTCCAAGTCAAAATCTTCTATGATCATGTCAATCTCTCCATAAGGCAAACCATTGACTAAGCGGCTGGTGGTAAGCTTAGTGAATTAACCGCGGAAGAATCGTGGAGCACTATAAAAGACCTTTCCATTTATGACAACCAATGTCTTTGCCTACAATCGACTCACAACCTTCACGCCAATTGAACAAAGTCTCTTCCTTGTGTGAGTTATGTAGTGGTCCCCATGACACTCATAATTGCACGAGACTCCCCGAGCAAGCTTCCATGGACTACGCATCTATGCGCACCAACAGAGCGGGAGGAAGATTCCTGATGACCCCCGGACCTAGGGCTTTCAATGAAGCCCGAGAGGCATGGAAGGGCAAACCCGACTATAATTGGAGTCAAACCAAAGAATTCACTTCTAAAGAATCCCCATGGTCCCAACAATACGATTCAAACTTTCATGGTCCTAGTCAACGTAACTTAGAAGATATTATGCAAAACTTCGCAACATCCCAAGAAGCCCAAATAGCCAAGCTTTCAGATCACTTTAATCAACAACAAGCCGAGATAGATAGGAAGATAGATAACCTCTTGAAAGCCATTAACAATAATGTTGATAAGACGACAACTGAAAAGGTTAATGCCATCTCGACTCACTACCCCGAGAAAGCTCACATTGTAAAGATTAAGGACCCAAGCAAGTTCTTCGCTCACTCGCAATTACGCAATGAAAATAGGGACCCATTTTCATCAAAACACGTTTACTTTGTCAATGCCATCACCCTAGTGAGACCAAATAGGAATAATGATGAAGCGAACCATGAGACGGTGCTTGAGGTTAGTAAGACTTCTATGGGAGAAACAGCTAAAGAAGTAGACGAAGTAGGTGATGAATACTTCAACAAGTTTCCTACGAAAGAGGAACTTTCATACCACCCACATCTAGTACGCGACCTTCGTCCCTTTTATGCCATTAGACCCCCACACATCACCATTGGAAATCCTAGGAATCTTAACATACCATGTTGCATAGGACACCTCTTCGTGGCAAAATCTTACATCGATCGCAAGTCCCCAATAAATATCATGACTAGCACATACTATAATTGGGTGATGAAAAAACCTATACCAAGTAGGCAAGATCCCGATAATACTAAAATAAGATGAGATTTCCTCGGTAGAGTTAAAGGATTGCCCATTTGTGTAGGAAGCTTCACGTACCTAATGGATTTCGTGATTGTGAAGGATATTAGTATGGCTAGAGATCCTAGCTTATCCCATGTAGTTCTAGGAAAGCCATTCATAGATAGCTCCGGAATGACTTATGACCCATCATTAGGGATAGTTAGATTCAAGGATGAGACCGATGAGATTGCCTACCAAATGTCATTCAAGATTGAGCAATTCTCGTCACTATCCCATAATGAGAAAGAACTTAAGCTATCGGTCTACTTTAGGAATGAGGACGATAAAAGAAGAGGAGTAGATTATGTGATGAGTAAGATATTCGGATTCTATAAAGAATGCACGATGCTAGGACCAGAATATAGAACCAAATGGGGGCATGATGATTTCCTAAAGAGATGCACAATCGGACATAGCTATGCTATGGAAAATCCCAATATAAATCATCATGAGGAAGAAGGTGATGGTAATGAAGTAACGTAGGGTATGAATTCGAGTCTAGCTACAAGACTCATAAATAAAAGAAAAGCGCTTCTTGGGAGGCAACCCATGTTTAGTTGTTTGCATGTTTGTTTTTTGTTTTTATTTTTGTATTTATATATCTTTTTCATTGTTTCTTAATTCTCATGTTGTTTTTGTGAAAATGCTTTATTTTATTTTTAACTTTGTCTTAATTGTATATAAAAGTATTTTACAAAAACATAAGTGTAGGGAAGATCACATATGTTTTTAAAAACTTGTATGAACATGATATTAGCAATAATTGGAATTGTATATATTTGTGTGTTTGTTAGAGTCAAATGCTTGTATCGAGTCATAATGGATGTTTTGCAGGAATTTTTCCAGGTCTATAAAGAAGTAATTTTTCCAAAAATTTTCCGGAAAACGCATCAGACTCTTTCTTTCAGGACAACCTGACGGCATCGGGAAAAAATCCCAACAGCGTCAGGCAATGTATAAACAGATTCCATGTTTCGTTTTCTGTCTGATTGTAATTTTTGGAAATTTCCAATTCTTAATTTTCTAAAAATCTGCAAACATCTATTCCACAAGCATTATATCTTACTTGCTTTTTAGTGTAGTTTTGTTTTTTATATAGTTTATACCGCCGATTTTACGTGAGGTTTCGTTTCGTTTTCTTATAAGTGTGCAG
Organism: Chrysanthemum seticuspe; assembly: GCA_019973895.1. NCBI lineage: Eukaryota > Viridiplantae > Streptophyta > Magnoliopsida > Asterales > Asteraceae > Chrysanthemum > Chrysanthemum seticuspe. Next base: position 182,849,753 of record BPTQ01000008.1, on the reverse strand, counting down.
GTTATATTAGACAAGAAGATGAAGTACATGGTGGAAGTAACACTTATTACTTGCTCATTCTTCCTGGAGAAGGATTTAACCGTAACTCTACGCATATCCTACCGAGCTAATCAGGGGAGTATTAGTTTCTCTCTTTTATTTAGCTTCCTTTATCATAACTTTGATACTTTCGGGGAACATTGGGGATAATGTTCAGTTTAAGTGTAGGGAGGAAGAATAAAACGGGAATTTAGAAACTATTCACTCACTTGATTTTTGTCTTGTCCTTGGTAAATTGTGTAATAAACTATGACAAGTATTTGTTAGGGTAATTTTAGCACCAAATTTAAAATTTTTTATGGCATTTATGAGTAAAACTTTAGTCTTAATAAAGCGTCTCATGGATAGGAATTATATGACTAGCAAAAAAACCGTATACCACTCAAATCCACCCCAAAAATGTGAGGGTCGCCCCTAGATCTCTTTAATACTTAGTGAGTGTACCGGTAGTATAATTGATTCTAGAACTTGTTTTGTGATGCATTCCGAGATCGCTAGTAAGACTACATTTGTGTAGTTAGGATTAACTAAATGATAAGAGACAATAGGATAACCCTTGTTTTAAACTTGTAATTTAATTACGTCATCCACATCGGTTGATTAATTTTCCTAACACCCTTGCGATGTGCTTATCTTTAGTACATGATACCCCTAGTTAAACCCTCAGAGCCTATCTTTTCATGGTTCTCGTGATGTTCCGGTTTTCATAATATCAATGAAGAGCATTTTTTACAATCCACCCCCAAATGTCACACCCAAATAGCCTTAGCCTACCTTGTATGCACTCATCTTTAGTGCATTATTGTAATCATTGTTTTAACCCTTAATTCAATTATCTAGTTACTTGCATGGTTGCTAAGTCGAGTCATGTCCTTTGTATACAGTTTTGGGACGATTGGGACTCATGGGTTAAAGTAGTATTTTATGGAGTAACGGGAAGGAACGATAAATTCAATTTCCCTTTGTCTACGTAATTAAGTACTCCAAGTGTTTTGATCTTTTCAAATCGGGTCAATTAGTGTTAATGAAATAAAAACTCAAGTTTAGGTATGCTCTCATAAATCCTTTTATTTTGATGTTAGCTTAGAGGATGGTAGAGTAAGAAGGTATGAAAAAAATTGAAATAAGAGTAAGTTAAAAAAATGAGAAAACATACGGGCTACCATCCTACATCTATCTTTATGTTTTTAAGTTTATGTTTATGTTTTGTTTCAAATTGTTATATAGTATTGGTGAGTCGAATCGTGGCTTAACAATGCCGCGTCTTACATGCTTGTAACTTAAGATTTTTGACTTGCCACCACTAAATATCCCATATCCAACAAAACCCTTTATTTCCCTACCCGAAGCCTAACATTATAACCCTTTGTAAAGACCTCTTAGATAGTTATTCCTAGGTGCTTACGCCAAAGCAGTGGAGGTTTGATCTATTCTCAAGCCTATGGTAATCTATGTACTATGACAGGTAGTGAGTGTTTATCTTCCATTTCCTTACATGTTATATTTCATATAAACCCGAGAGATGAGAGAATCCAAACACCAATTGCGAGCTGCTAGTATATAATTTTCGTGCTTGTTATGTCTATTGTGGCACATGTACTTGTTGTTGACCATTCTAAACAAATGCTAAATGACCCCTATCTTATAAACTGATTGCCAAAACCACATTTGCTTGAGGACAAGCAATTTTCAAGTGTAGGGATATTTGATAAGGATTTAAAACATACATTTTTAGGGGGTCATTTAAGCCCTAAATTGATACATTTTATATATGTTACTGCTTAAAATCATTCCTTTTCACATTTTAGGTGTTTTGGAAGCAAATTGTTGGAACCAAGCACTTTTGGATGAAAAGGAGCGAAAACATGAAGAATACGACAAAGTCAAGATTTCAAGGCTGATTGTCATACTTGACGGCGTCCCAACTCAAAGGGCAACGCCATCGCTCACAATGTTTTCTAAAAGGTCTCAAGAGATGGCTCATGTCATATTTTTTGGTTCTACAACATGACGGTGTCACGCCTTATTCCAGAAGGGCGTCGCCTTTATTTTTTCACCAGACGACCAAGACCCATTCCAAGAAGACATCCATAATGAAGCCTGACGGCGTCACACTTCCACAAATGACGTTGTCCCAACGATGACTTGTCCATAACGAAACCCTAATGACGGCGACCTAATGGCGTCACCATCAAAAGGCGACACCGTCGCAAGTGTAAATCTCTATATAGACTTCGAATTTTCTGTATTTTATGTGTAATATTTTGGAGAGCAACCCTAGTTCATTCATAGTCCGACTTGGGCAGTTTTTAGGGTTTCAAACCCTTCTATACACTCAAAGATAAGTTTGTTTATCCAATCTATCACCATGTTTGTTCTATGTTCAATTGTTTGTTTGTGTTCTTGCTTATCTATCATGCATAGCTAAATTAATTTGTGTTTGCTTAGATCTATGAAACCTAGTTGTTAATTATTGTTAGGTTGTCTCTTGTTTTAATTGGTAGACCGAGTAAGGAAAACTGGCTACTTCTTTAATTGTTGCGAGCTTGAACGTCCTAAATAGCAAAAAGCTAGAGAGTGCACTTAAACCATCGTTGTGTTTATTGTGTGAGTTGTAGCTTTAGGATAATAGAGTATTCGAGGGAGATACTACGGTACTTGACGATCCCGGCTAGTCTAGAGGAGAATTACAATTCATAGAACTAGGGAATTAGAAACCCCCTATGACTAACATTATATACAACGCACCAATTAGAATGAGGATGTGACAATTCAACTGACCAATAAGAGATAACTAGGGAGTAACAAAATCTAAGGAAACACGTTTTTAATTATCATAAGAACTCACTCAACCAATCTATAGCTTTTCCTTTTCATTAGTTAATTAGTTTTAATTTTAATTGTTAAGTAGTTTAAAATGGTAGAATTACTAAACCCACACTCTTCAAACCTCGAGATTTTACTTGTTTTCCTAAAAAATATAAAACTCTAAAAAGAATTGCTTTCAAACTCACATTTTCGTCATACATCTCTACTAGCATCTCTATTCTCTTGAGAATGATCAACCCCCCTGGGCTTACCCATATTACACTGCAACGATTAGGTACACTGCCTAGTGGGTTTTAAAGCTTGCTCATTGAAAAGGAAGTCTTTCGACCCCGAATCACACATCGCTAATGCATGATAGATTTCAAATGAGTTCTATGGGTGAACTTACATTCTTTTTAGGGCTGCAAGTGAAACAGAAAACATATGGCATATTTATCAGCCAAGATAAGTATGTCAAGGAGATTTTGAAGAAGTTTGGATATGTAAGTGTGAAAACTGCTAGTACTCCTATGGACAACAACAAACCTCTACTTCCAGATGATAGTGAAGAGGTTGATGAGCACATGTACAGATCCATGATTAGATCATTGATGTATTTTTCAGCATCCAAACCAGACATCATGTTTGCTGTATGTGCTTGTGCAAGATTTTAGGTCACTCCCAACGCTTCACATCTGCATGCAGTGAATAGGATCTTTAGGTATCTGAAAGGCCAAACCAAATTGGGCCTTTGGTATCCAAAGAATTTGTTAATACAAATAAGCCGTAAAAACATTTATTTATATTTTATGATCTTTTAATGTTTTGTCGATAACAAACATAAAATCATTTTAACGAAACAAATACAATACGTAAATGGTTAGAGCCAATAGTTTACTAACACACGCACATTTTCATATAAAACACTAAAAAATGTAATGGTGTTTTCTTGTTATAGTAATGCATATGTATAACAACTAGTGTTTACATAATGGGTATATATACACATACTTAGTATGTATTGTATTGGATAATATAATGGGTAGAAGTCTAAGTATTTGACCCATTGACTAAATACATTGAATGTAGTTGGGTAAAACCCAAAGTCCATGACCCATACCCATGGAACATGATCCATGACCCATTGCATGACATCATGCATAAGTCATAATGGTTAGTATCCATGACCCATGGAGCTAACCCATGACCCATTGAATAGATACATTGAATCTTCTAGATACATTGTATCTATTTTGATACCCATGGTTCAAAGTCTATAACCCATGATCCATGATCCATGACCCACAACCCATTTAGGGGGAGCGTCCTACGGATCCCTAGGAATACACTAGACGAATCCCTCAAGCAAGGAATCCGTGGGACAGTAGTGAATTTTTGTCTATAAATAGGGAGCCATTTCTTCATTGTAAGTTGCCACTTCTAAATATACTTTCTCCTAGTATTGTAAACTCTCTAACCTCAGATCCAAAGGATCTTTCTATGTAGTTTTGTGTTTTTGTTTGTGTGATCTTCTAGGTTCCTCTTAAAGGCAAGATTACCACCTCTTGAAGTCGAGCAAGCTCAAGTCCATGAGTTGCCAAGCTTCGTCATCATCAAGACTACTGAAGTTCTCTTGTTGATAAGCTCTTTTCTCTCTAGAAGTGTTGTGTCTAAGGAATTAGTGAAGGATGCCAAAAGGGTCAAGTCGAAGGCATTAGTGAAAGATGCTGAACGTCCGTGTCTAAGGCATTAGTGAAGGATGCCAAAAGGGTCAAGTTGAAGGCATTAGTGAAAGGTGCCAAAAGATCGTGTCAAGGGCATTAGTGAAAGATGTCAAGGGTGTATAATCGATATGGTGCATCGATGTACAAATATAGATAGGTTGTGTCCAAGGATATTGATATCCTTGATGATGTTGTAAAAAGGTGTGGGTCTCCTTTGGGATAAGTGTCGTGTAGTGTTGGGTAGTAGTTACTCATTTATAATGGAACTCGGTATCTAGCCTTGTACCAAATAAAGTGTAGGCGACGTTGTGATAGGTTTGGTTCTACCTCGTGGAAGAACTCGGTGTCTAGCCTTGTACCGGAAAAAGAGTAGGCGACGTTGTGATGGCTTCGCCGCCATAAGGAGTTTGTGTCGTGTATTGCTTACGAACTTTCGAGTAGGTGACTCGGGGAGTAGGGCAAGGAAGGTGTCCTTGTAGCCGAACCACTACAAACACTTTTGTCGTGGTTTTGTGTTTCTTACTCTTTACATTTGCATTACCTATTTACATACTTATCTATCAACATCCAACATACACATCTAAATAGATTGGCATAAGTCGATCTAAATATTTTAAAACAAAGTTTTAATAGGTAAAACTATTCAATCCCCCCTTCTAGTTTTCCACAATTGGTATCAGAGCTTCGTTACCAAGTTTCTTAAGAGAATATTGTACTTTTAAAAAACTTGATACGATCCGTGTATGATTGAAAACTACAAGGAAGGAAATTTCTTAAAAACAAAAGGTCACGTTAAAAATCATCATATTTTATAATGTTGGATAATGATAGATCTTTCTAATATGTTCATTGTTGAGAATTCTCCGTACTAAGATTTAGGCATCCTAAGAAGATCATGAAGAATTTCGCTTTAATTTGTTTTTCTCAAAAAGAATATATAGGAAAGGATTTGGGCATCCTAAGAAGATCATGAAGAATTTCTCTTTAATATTTCTTTTTTCAAAAATAATATATAGCAAAGGTATGATCTTTAATAAATTACTTACACTTAAACTATGTTTGTATATTTTCTAGATGAATTAATAATTTCATTTTGTATAAACATGATTAAGATTAGTAGTCTCATTACGCTTGCTTAAAAATCACTAGAGTTGTTATCTATATTGAACTCATCAAGAATAGTATTCTTCGTTTATCTCTGATGCGTGCAAAACCGTCAAGTTCTCTCACGCAAGCGTAAGAAAACTTAAAACAGCTTAAACACGAAATCAATGAGGATCTGAGGAGTATAGAGTCTCCCCGGGTCGTTATGTCCCAGCGAGCTATGCAATGGATCAATCAACGTATAGTGATCGAGAAGTTTGAACGAAAAAGGTGAATGAGATTTGATTATTATAACTACATAAATATCAGACAAATGCAAAGGCTAAAATGCAAATTAAAAAGAAATTAAAAAGATAAAATCTATTAAATAAACGCTATCACTACAATTAAAATGATGTTTTTTTGTTTTTATGTTTTACGAAACTGAAATTAAGAACTACGCGACGTACAACTAAAAACGTGAAACTTACACAATATAAATCCTAAAAATATGAAAAATACATTTTTACAATCCTAATGATAAAAGAAAATTTATGGAAAAAGAAAATTATTTTTATAACTAATTATCTAATTAAAAACTATTTTTAACTATTAATTAATTACCTAAAATACAAGAAAATAGGAAATAAGGCTAGAAAAATAAAATTAAGACTTAGAAAAATCTAAAATATCAAAATAGACTTTTCAAAACTATTTTTGTATTTTTCTGATTATTTATCTATTTTCTAGGAATTTTAAACTATTAAAAACTAATTAAATTACTAAAAATTACCAAATAAACTATGAAAAATCTGGAAAATTATTTTTTTCACTTTTTATATTTATCTAAGCCTAAGAAAAATGAAAACTTATTTTTTTGAACCTTTTCTGAATTTTTTGTATTAAATGCTATTTAAAAAGTGCTAAAAACTAATAAAAATCAAGAAAAATAGTAAAACAGCTGAGAAAAATCTGAAAATTTCAGGGAAACTCTAAAATGATATTGAGAAGCTATGAAAATTGGAAAAACAGGTGATCACTTGGAAGATTATGAAACTGCTGAATCAAGTGCTTGTTGAAATAAGCACTTGATAAGCAAATGAGCAAATAAGCTACCACACTGGAAACAGAAACTATGGAATACTAAAAATGACCAAATGAACTAGAAATCAACAAGCTATAACTGCTGAATATCAAAATACAAGGATTTGGTGATTTTGATATTAAGCTAAAAACAGAAATGGTATCAACTTTAAGTCAATAAATAAGTACTCAAATAAGCTATAAACTAAAAACTAATTATCAAGACTTAACCTAGACCTAAGTGACTGCTTATAACCTAGAAAACCAAACCTTCAAAAGCTTTTATAAGCTCTGTACAAGGTTGCTCAAAAGCTGAGAAATCACTCAGTATTAACTGAGTGATGTGCAGGGCAACTGAGGCCTGATTTGAGCTTTTGCACAAGCTTGTCCAGAAAGCTTGAACTAAAAACAGTTATTAGGTCTTAAAGACCACCTAAAGGACTACTTATAAACCAAAAATCAATCCTTGAAAAACTTTAATAAGATCTGTGCATCAGCTGTAAGTTTTGCTCAAATCCAACTTTCACACCATTTTGACTTTTTGAAATAGATTGATCTTTGACTTTGGTGAAGTTTGATCCAATTTTTATGACTGAAAATGAAGTACTATGGTGTAATGAATACAAGGCAAGCTATGTTTAACACTTTTAAGCTCAAATCTAGGTTTTGCAATTCTGAAACCACAACAGTTGACAATGAGACAGATTAAAGCACAATTTTGACTTCTTGAGTTGCTAGTGCAGATTTTATGACTGAATTGAATTTACTTTTGCTAAACACACTTGATTCAACTAAAAGCTAACACTGAGTAAGACTAAAGGTCAGTGAGATCAGCAGAACCAAACACCCCTTACCATACTGATATACAAATTTAATGAAGCAGACTACTGACTTAACCAATACCCATGATTAAACTAAGTTTTCTAGACCTAAAAACAACTTTTTAAACAAATTATGACTACTTGTAACAAAAAGAACAGATATTGCTAGGAATCTTGAAATATGTACTTACAATTGGTCCAATAGCCACTATGGCTTGCCAATCAGTGAAACAAGGAACCACTAACCTAATCCAACTCAACTTCCATTTCAACCCATTTCCAATGCTGAATCAGACCATATCACCCCTGCATCATTTGTTCTCCAAATTTTGACTTTTGTTGACCAGTGCCCAAGTTGTATGAAATGTACAAATAAGCTTATGCAAAGCTTTGACAAGCTTATTTGAGCTTGTTTAAGCTCAAAAACAAACTACTAACAGATTTAACATAGGTCTTTGAGAGTGAAAAATTCAACAGTGGCATAAAAATTTGGAAACTGAACATGAACTGAGTTGATACTTAAATTAAGTTGAGATACACTTGGATATCTTTGTTGAGTACAAATTAACTTTAAAACATAAGTGAAAACTAGTTAAGGTGCTACAAGCTAAAAAACGACATATAATTTTAAAAAACTAAAAACTAACTACTCTACTTGCTTCCCCTTGGCTCTTTTTATGCTCCAAAGCTCTTCTCTCTCTCTTATGGGTGGATCCCAGCATCAATCTGAGCCATCCATTGGCTAAACTTCATATTGGCCCTTAATCTTGTTTTGGCGCCAAATCTTGTTTGGATATCAGGGACAGGGAAAGAAGTGTAATTAATGTGGTGGGATGGGTAGGTGAGGTGGGGGGAGACAAAAGGGTGGTGTAGAGTGGCTATGGGAGGTTTGAGGAGGCTGGTGGTGGGAGCAGACAGGGGTGTCGGGGGGACAGGGAAGGGCGGTTTTTGATTATTTTAAACCTTGGTTTTTGGGTTGGTCGGGTTAAGGTATTGGACCGGGTAAGGTTTTGGGCCAGGGTATATTGTGATTGGGCTTGGATAATTAAACAAGGATCCGTTTGGTTTGTTTGAAATAATAACACTAAGGACCAAAATTGTAATTCTTTGAAAGATGAGGGACCCAATCTGTAAATTATGAAGAGTGATCCAAGGGTTTGTTTTGCCAATATTTAATAGTCCAAGGTTTAGTTTTGACACTTTTGAAAATTCCCAAGGACTAGTTTTGAACATTTTGGATTTTCAGGGACTAAATTGTAATTTTCTCAAAACTTTTAGATTTCTCACCAAAGGACTAAATATGACAATTAATGATTTTAAAAAGACCTTTGGTGACTTTTCTTTTGAAATTTTGGCTCAGGGACTATTTTTGACAATTTTTGAAACTTGGGGGACTAAAACTGCAATTTTTGCAAATTTGATATGTTTTTCATCTGATTTTGATATTTTTGCATTTAAAACACATAAAACACTGATTTGTGATATTTTGATCATTTTGATGTGTTTCTGAGTGTTTTCAGATGATTTTGCAGTTTATATTATACAAAAATGATGAGTATTTACACACTCATCAATCTCTATAGACAAAACTACAAACTAGTGATAATGATATCTCGGCTATTCGAGATCCTTGGTCATCACTCCTCACATAAGGTTATTGACATTTCATCCATGTCAATAAGTATCCATGTGAAACTCCTCATATTATGATAAAATAGGATTTTATCATAATCTTTAAAACTTCCCAAAGAATTATGATTTATTCATAAAATAGGAACCTCGTCAAATAGAACTAGTAAAACACGTCAAAACCCCAAACCATAAGTTATAGAGCATAAACATCAACCCTATCCAAGAATTAGAACTCCCAAATCAAAATTATCAAATATTACTTAAACTGATAATTGTTGATATGCCGGATCCCTCATTCAAGGGATCCGTGGGAACCAGCACATCAGAAGACATTTTAAGTAAAAGATGATCACTGTGGACTTCTATACTTCACTTTACCTTCTCAAACTCATGAACATAAAACCCAATTTACTGTTCACACGAGTTAATTCATCATCTTCTCTAAGGAAACAATCACTTGTGTAAGTATAATCTTCACTACATTGTTATTTCCATTCTTCAATTCTTAGGAGTACAATTTTCATCTTTAGAAATTGAGCTCAAATGAGTTTGTCACAATTTGTGATCACATTGTTTTCTAAGATAAACTAAATCAAAGAATCAACATTGTTAAACAAATTAAACTCATTTTTTGAATTCAATGAAGATGTATTGAGAAAAATTGTGATGAATCCCATTAGTTTACTATTCACACAATTAACACCACATTGTGGTTTTGATGTTTAGGACCAATCATGCCTAGCAATAGACAACAAGATTACCAAGATACCGCACAGTACATTCCCATGTACCATCGAAAGGATGGGTTGAGCCCGGATGACCGAAAAGCCTTCAAGATGTTGGAAAAGATATTATTCCACGAAGGACGAGTAGTTGAATCCTTATTCATCAACAACACCAACATTCCCCAAGTCTTTGCAGGAATCAACTTCCATTGCCTCTTGAACATTAATGAGCAAATTTGTCCGGTGTTTGTACTAGAGTTTTACAAGACCATGAGAATCATTTGAAATGAAGATGGAACCATTTCGATAGCCTTTACCATCAATGAGCACGAGTTCACCTTCACTCTTGAAGAGTTTGCTAGGATACTTCGTATCCCATGTCAAGGAGTATGTACTTACTCAAATGAATGGTCATTGGCGGAGCTTCATGACATGGTGGATCATCACGAGGTATACTTCACAGCCATCCCTGAAGCAACTACGGTAAGGGATACCGTCTTCATGGAAAGAGCCTCTCCGTCAAGAGTCACTAGAAAGTCCAAGGTGATCTATAGAGATCCGTTTCAAATGGAGCTTTCAGAAATATTCCCATTATACAAAAAATGGGAACTAGTGCTTAGGGAGAACGTACTTTGTTTAGGAGGAAATAAGGATCAACCCAATGCTTGCCTAAGCTTCATGATTTATTGACTTGTAACCGACACTCATTTCAACCTCGCATATTATATGGTAAAACGAATGGCAAGTGTGAAAAGGATGAACAAGATGGTATTCCCCTATGCCATGCTCTTGACTCGCCTAGCAAACTTCGTCTTTGCTCTAGATCCCTCTCCTTATTCCCATGACTACACTTTTTGCAACAAGGTTATGGTGCCTCTGTCCAATGGAAAGACTACAAGGATTATGGTGGATGGCAAGAGACCTCACCCACCAACGGACTCATCGGATGAAAGAGAAAGAGAAGGAGAAGGTAGCAACCCCATTGACAACGTCCAACTTGACCCCCTAGCATACATTGACCAACTTCTAGAAGTCCCGAGCCTTTCACAAGAGTTCCAACAAACCAAGGGCATGTTCAAGTGTTTTGCTAAATTCCTCATAAAGAAAAAGAAGTAGGGGTGGAGGGGTAAAGAGTGAAGAGTAGAGGCGATGGAGATGGAGATAAAGATGGAGATGGAGTAGGATGTTGAATGGGAGGAAGGTAAGGTCGTAGACCTTAATTTGTGAACAATTTATGAACAATGGTCTGTAAAAAATCTAAACAATATTTTTGTAGTTTAGGACATAGCTCGTAGTAGATGGCATAACTTAAACTAAAACATTCTAACCTAGGAACCCGGAAAATGAGAATTTTACGACAACTTGATCTCAATCAAGTAGTCGGTCCTACTCATTTTGCTTACATTCTAGTCGTCCTTACTTACTATGCGTTATATTTGTTGCTTGTATATGTTTATTGAATGTAGAAATGATTAGGATGAGTATTTGCTAAAGAGTGCAAAAACTGTACATTTGCTAAGAAGCTACTGGTCAGCAGTAGCTGGATCCCTGATCTATAACTAGCCAGATCCCTCAGATGAGGGAACCGTGGGATCCGGGTAAACAGACATTGTATTCTCACACTTTCACTTCAATCCAATCCTCTAGACCTTATCACACTAGCTAAACATGATACTTTAGGACCACTTAAGTCTTCCTCAAACTCAGTAGGTCTCACATTCACTCAAAGCTAACATAGGATCACACATTAGGTATTTTTGATTTATCAATTCACCTAAACTCACCATAGTTCCGCTCCAATGCTCACACATTGTTCCTTACATCTCACAACACTTAGTTTGATATTTCTCTCAATTTTAGCAAATTGATTTTAGTCATCCTTACCTCAAAATAGGCTTAAAACTAGTTTTTCATTTCTTTTTATTTTTTAGGAATTTTCTAAATTTTTCTTAAGCCACCATCTGATCTCTAGGATCAATTGTCCTCATTTTTCATCCTCAAATCAATAGTATCATCCTTAAATAATTAGTTACACTCTCAAAAAGTCCACTTTCCTACCAAAAACCATCATTAGTTATCCCCACTCCTTGTAGTTGGACATTTAAGTCACATACCATTTAAGACACCTGAGAGAAGTCAAACCCTTAAGATTTATAGGTACTAGACCTTAAAGGAGCATAATCACCTCACCACTATGCTGTCTGACAGACGGATCCCTGGTTTATAACTAGACGGATCCCTAGTGAGAGGTAACCGTGGGATCCTGGTCTACATAATAGCTTATAATAAGCTTTTCTTCCAAATTCAAACTCTCTTTGGTACTCTAAACACTTTTACTTATCATTTAATGACTCCCTAGTATATAACTACACCATAGTTGACCTTAGTGCATGCCAAAATTCTTAGTGGTCAAGAATTAAATTCATTAACTCAACTTCATCCTTTAAAAACCAAGCACTCTTAGGAGCTTAAGCCACTATTCATACCACAATCCAAAAATCAGTAGTTAAAGACTTCTATTACACCTTCTCTTTCACTATGACTAAAGCTTCTAGCAAGAACTCTTCAACCAAAGGTTCATCCAAAAAGAATGCTCATATAGTTCATGAGATATCATCCACCGAGTCATCACCCATAAGAAGTCCAAATACTAGAATCCCCCCTCAACAAACTCAACCAACGATAGCTAAAAGAACCGCTAGAATTAGCATTCGACCCTTTGAGTTGGAAAAGGCTTCATCAAGCACTAAACCAAACGCACCTATCTCTAGTAAAACACCCAAGCCTTCATTTCTAGAACCTAGACTACATTCCTTTACCGAACCTCTTTCTCATCCAAATCTCTACTCATTAGAAGACTCACCACCAAGGACTTCCCATTCACCAACCTTCTCGCTAAATAGGGAACCACCTTCATCACCAAATGGTCCATCTTTGAAGACAAGGAATCACCAAAGATCTAACCATATAGAGGACTTTCCATCTCCACCACCAACTCGTGCATCATCACCCTCACTTTTAGTGGAACCACATCCTATATTGCTCAACTCACCTTCACAAGTTCCACCATCCTTTATGGAGCCTCCTCAAAATATCCCACCTCCTCCGGCTCCTAGTCGTGACAATAATTGCTCTAATTGTCAAATCACCCAATGACTTGTTCAAGAAGTACGAAATGAGTTGCATTTCATGTTTAATCATCTCCTTGACCGATTGGACCAAATCAACAAGTCTACTCATCCTTAGATTTCAAGCACATTGATGCTTTTTAGGTTTCCGTCACTTCTTAGAATTAGTAGAAAATGTATTACATGTTTGAGTCATTCTCTTAGTTTTTAGAGATATGTAGCTCATTTCTCGTATTTTTATTGAATGAAATTACATGTTATATGTCATATTGTCATGATAGGTTTGGTGCCTTAATACATATCTCATTTTGATGTTAACATCACATTTTACATCACCATTGATGTCTTAAGCTTACAGGGAGACGGATCCCGCATTTTAGCCTGGACGGATCCAAAAATCAGTAGTTAAAGACTTCTATTACAACCTCTCCTTCACTATGACTAAAGCTTCTAGCAAGAACTCTTCAACCAAAGGTTCATCCAAAAAGAATGCTCATATGGTTCATGAGATATCATCCACCGAGTCATCACCCATAAGAAGTCCAAATACTAGAATCCCCCCTCAACAAACTCAATCAACGATAGCTAAAAGAACCGTTAGAATTAGCATTCGACCCTTTGAGTTGGAAAAGGCTTCATCAAGCACTAAACCAAATGCACCTAGCTCTAGTAAAACACCCAAGCCTTCATTTCTAGAACCTAGACTACATTCCTTTACCGAACCTCTTTCTCATCCAAATCTCTACTCATTAGAAGACTCACCACCAAGGACTTCCCATTCACCAACCTTCTCGCTAAATAGGGAACCACCTTCATCACCAAATGGTCCATCTTTGGAGACAAGGAATCACCAGAGATCTAACCATATAGAGGACTTTCCATCTCCACCACCAACTCGTGCATCATCACCCTCACTTTTAGTGGAACCACATCCTATATTGCTCAACTCACCTTCACAAGTTCCACCATCCTTTATGGAGCCTCCTCAAAACATCCCACCACCTCCGGTTCCTAATCGTGACAATAATTGCTCTAATTGTCAAATCACCCAAGGACTTGTTCAAGAAGTACGAAATGAGTTGTATTTCATGTTTAATCATCTCCTTGAACGATTGGACCAAATCAACAAGTCTAATCATCCTTAGATTTCTAGCACATTGATGCTTTTTAGGTTTCCGTCACTTAGAATAAGTAGAAAATGTATTACATGTTTGAGTCATTCTCTTAGTTTTTAGAGATATGTAGATCATTTCTCGTATTTTTTGTTGGGATATAAAGTACTGGAGAAATACAAAGTACTGAAGAAGTCAAAGTGCTGAAGAGTCAAAGTACTGCTAAAGAATAAAGTCGAAGTACTGCTCAACATCAAAGTACTGCAAAGCTAAAATAACTGTTACATCGTTTATGGAAAGCTTTGTTATTCTAGAATATTCTTAGTTTAGATTACCTGTCGTACAAGAATTAGAGTTGTAAACCGACTAGGGTATTCCTTATGCCTATAAAAGGACCCCTAGATTGGCATTAGAGATACGAATTTTTGAGATACGAATTCATACGTGCAATATTAGAGAATATTAGAGTTTATGAAGTTCGATATTAGAGCTGTTAGGGATTGTTAGTGAATCTGTGTATCTGGCAGGTTCTAAGTTTTAATATAATCGTTAAAGTTAAAGTTATTCTTCTTAGCTTTATTAAAGTAGTTTCCACATACTTAGTAAAGTATTATCAGTGTTTCATTGTTAGTGACTTAGGATTTATCCGAGGTTGCTAAGCCCTTACAAGCTACATAAGTTAGTATGGTTAGAGTACATCGATCCAACAAGTGGTATCAGAGCTTGTGTGGAAACTCTGATTAAGAAGAAACCCTTAAAACCTAGTTAACAACAAACCCTAAAGATGTCGACTGAAGCTGCACCACCCCCATCCATCACCTCACTCAGAATTCCTATCATCAAGAAGGGAGAATATGATCTCTGGATCATGAAGATGAGGTAGTACATTGCTATTACAGACCATGCACTGTGGAATGTAATTGTCAATGGTAATGAGGTTGTTGCAGATCCTATAGAAGTCCCTGGACAACCTAAACCACCTAAGGTTGTCTTGCCAGAAGCTACAATAAGGAATCAAGAAAAGGCTCTCAACATCCTATTGTCTGCTATCCCTGATGGTCACCTACTCAAGTTCCATGATGCTAAGGATGCACAACCATGGGCTGCTCTCAAGACAAGATTTGGAGTTAATGATGTTTCTAAAAAGATGCATAGAAATTTGTTGAAGCAACAGTTTGAAACATTCACTGTTGGTGAAAGAGAAAGTCTTGATGCTGCCTATGATAGATTCCAAAATCTTCTCAGCATGCTGGAGTTATACAAAGCAGAGGTATTTGTTGAAGATGCAAACCTGAAGTTCTTAAGGAGTTCGCCATCCGTATGGCATGTGATTGCTACTATGATCAGAGGACAACCTGGTTTGGACACTATGGACTTTGATGATCTTTACAACCACTTAAAGGTGTATGAGCATGAGATGAATGGACAAACAAGTTCAAAATCTCACAGTATTGCTTTTGTGTCGTCTAAAAAGAGAGGCAGTACTTCCACTAAAAGTACTGCTTACCCTACTTAAAGTACTGTTGCTCAAAGTACTGTTGCTTATCCTACTCCTACATCATCACCAACAAACACCATCTATTATGATGAAGTTGTATGCTCATTCTTTGCTCAGCAAGCTACTTTACCTGTTACCTATGAAGAAGATTTGTCACAAATTGAAGAGGATGCTCTTGAAGAAATTGATATAAGGTGGCCAGTTGCTATGATCACTGTTAGGATCAAGAAGTTCATGAAGAAAACAGGAAGAGGCATTGACTTCAAGCCTAAACAGGGTATAACATTTGACAAGACCAAGATTGAATGCTTTAATTGTCAAAGAACTGGACACTTTGCAAGAGAGTGCAAGTTTGCTAAATATCAGGCAAACAGAATGATAGAGAAACCTAAGCTTGAACTAAGGGAAATTCCTATTACTAAACCGAATCCAAAAGCTTTGGTGGCTCAAGAAAACCTATCAGAGGTTGACTGGAGTGCTGAATTTGATGATGAACCAGTAACCTACTCTATGGTGGCAGTGGAAGAGTTTGATTGGAGCACAGATTTTGATGAGGAACCTGGATTTGCTGCTTTGGGAACAAGAGATGGCCTTGGAAGCTTTGATTGGAGCATGGAAAGTGAAGAAGAACCTGTTCTGCTCGCTATGGTAGCTACTTCACCAAGTTCACCCCTATCTCTGAGGTATGCTCTAAGTGTCATGATTATTATCAAAAGGTGCTTACAGATTATGTAACTGAAAGAGATAATTGTAGCAGGGCTAGGTCTGAGGTAGCTGGTTATCAAATAACTTTAGAGTCAATGGAAGCCAAAATAATAACTCATGAAAATAATCAAATGGCTTGGGCAGAAAAGTATGAACAACAGGATTATCAATTAAAATTAAGTGAATGGAAGTTAGGATGTAAGGTCTCTGAACTAGAAAATATGACTAAAGAAACGGATGATTTGCTAGAAAAGTTTGCTGCTTGGGGAAAATCTAGCCTTTCACATGTTAGTTTTGTTGAAAAACAGAAAAGAGCATACATTAAAACTGGACTAGGTTTTGGCATGGACTTTAGTAGCATAGAAGAAAACCCACCTAGTGATCAGGATGAATTTGATTTGAGGATATAACAACTAGTGATGATGAACTCATTAACTATGTAGATACATCTAGTAATGAGGAATCAATTAGTCAAACGCCTCCTGAATTTAAGAAAGACAAGGGTTATCATGCAGTCCCTCATCCCACTGGCAGTTTTCAACCACTTAGGACAACTGTCTTGTTTTAGAGTAGATAATCTAGAGTTTAGGAAAAAGCTTACTGGTCAATCTAATACAGGTCCATCTAGTTCTGACATCCCAAAAGAAACAGTTGAGAAACCTAAGGATGATAATGTTAAGAGTCAAGCAATACCTTCTTCTCAAAGTACTGCTAGACGTTCAACAGTACCTTTAAGAAAAACTTTTCAAAATACTGCTAAACCTTTTTGGGATAATTTTGGTCAAAACAGTTTTCATCATTCACCAAAAAGACAGGATAGTTTTAATAATAGAACTAAAGGAAGATTATTTGGAAGTATGGGTCAAAAATTTTGTTTTGTTTGTTATATTCCTGATCATTTGATTAAGGACTGTGACTTTCACTCAGATTACTTAAGCAAATTTCCAAAGACTAAAACTGCAAACCAAAACCCAAGGGAGAATAAACCAGTCTGGAATCATTCACATAGCATTAACCACACCAACTTCTCACAAGACCATAGGTACCCTCACCAGAGAAGATCTTTTTCAAACTCACTAGTACCTTCAAACACTTTCCAAGGTACTGATAAGCCAAAATTTTCTCAAGCAGTACCTTCTCAAAGTACTGCTAGATTATCACCTAATCAAGGTACTGGTAGCACTTTTTGGAATGGAAACCCTAGGAGATCTAATTACTATCAATCTAGAAGGCATTACACCTCAAAAAGAGTATCTAGATCAAAGAATCCTACACAAAAAGTTTAAACCAGCTGGGTTAAGAAAGAAAGTACTGATGGGGAACAAACAGTACTTTCAGCAAGTATGGGTGAAACAGAGATTTTTGTTGAAAATAATAAAGAGAATTTTGATGGAAAAGAGATTTTTATTGAAAAACCAACACAAGTCATAGAACAACCAAAGATAATTGATCATGTTTTCAAAGACAGTGGCAATTACATACTTAAAGAATTTAAGTATGTAACTCCACAAGGGGGACACAAGTCAGTAATGGCTTGGGTCCTAAAACTAACTAACTCTTTTATCTTTGTGCAGGGCAACCCATAAGAGGAGCTTAAAGATCATTTAATTGTTGACAGTGGTTGCTCTGGAAGCATGACAGGAGACAAAGAGATTCTGTCAGATTTTAGATCTTATTGTGGAGGAAAAGTTGCATTTGGGAATGATGCTAGTGGAGGAAAAATAACTGGCAAAGGAACCATCAAGGCAGAAAGTATAGACTTTGAGAATGTTCGTTATGTGAAGGAGCTCAAGTTCAATCTTTTGTCAGTCTCTCAGATCTGTGACAAGAAGCACCTAGTGTTATTCACTGACACAAAATGTCTCATTCTTTCCCCTGAGTTCAAGCTTGTTGATGATAACTTGGTAGTACTGAGAATACCAAGAACCAATGATGTGTATAGTCTGGATATGAAGAGTCTTAACTCTTCTGAAAGAGCAACATGTTTAGTAGCAAAGGCAACACTTGAAGAAGCACATCTAGGGCATAGAATATTAGGCCATGTAAATTTCAAGAATAACAACAAGTTGGTCAAAGGAAATTTAGTTAGAGATTTACCTTCCAAAACATACAGGAATGATCACTCATATTTAGCGTGCAAGAAAGGTAAACAACACAAAGCTTCATGCAAGAAGTTTGAGGAAAGAACCATTAGAGAACCTCTGGAGTTACTGCACACGGATTTGTTTGGACCTGTTTCTGTTGCTAGTCTAAACAAGAAGTACTGTCTGGTTGTGACAGATGATTGCAGTAGATTTAGTTTGGTATTTTTCTTGGGATTTAAAGATGAAACCTTTGATGCTATTCATGATCTAATAATAGCCCTTGAAAATCAATTGAGACTCAAAGTAAGAGGTATTAGATGTGACAATGGGACTGAATTCAAGAACAAGCTTATGGATGAATTTTGTGCCAAGAAAATGATCAAGAGGGAGTTTAGTATTGCTAGAACTCCACAGCAGAATGGTGTTGCAGAGAGAAAGAACAGAACTTTGATAGAAGTAGCCAGAACAATGCTTGCAGATTCATTATTACCTATTCAATTTTGGGCTGAAGCTATAAATACTGCTTGCTATGTGTTGAATAGAGTATCAGTCACTAAACCTCAGATGAAGACACCTTATGAGTTGCTTATGGGAATCAAACCTAACATACGCTTTATGAAACCTTTTGGATGTCCTCTGACTATTCTCAACACTAATGATACTTTGGGAAAATTTGATGGCAAGTCAGAAGAAGGATACTTATTGGGATATTGTACCAACAGCAAAGGATTTAGAGTGTACAATAGAGTCACCAAGAAGGTTCAAGATTGTCTTCATGTTGAATTTTTAGAAGATCAAGAAAATCAAAAGGGTATAGGTCCTGATTGCATGTTTGATCTTGAGGTTTTGACTCATTCTATGAATTATGTTCCTGTTAGAGAAGAAAATCAAGTTGATCACAAAGAAGAAGATGTACAGTACATTGTTCATGGAGTCAATATTAGACCTGATGTTGTTCCTGATGAAGAACCTATAACTGTTGAGAATGAGAAAAGTACTGATGAACCAAAAACTACTTTGTCTGCTGAAGATCAAGCTATTCAAGATGAACTTCATAGGATGCTTTTTCAAGAAACAATAGCACAATCTTATGAGGATGAACAAAGGAGAGATTTTGAAGAAGAAAAGAGAAAGGGTAAGTCTACAGAATACCCTAACAGTACTTTGGATCACAGTACTTTGGATTAAAGTACTGCTGCACCTATTGACAGTATTTTTGATGATGATCCGACCATGCCTGGTTTAGAAGATACTGATGATGAATTAGATGATGAAGGTATTTTCTCCAATTCCAATGAAGGAGTTGATTTCACAAATTTGGATGATGATCTTGAAGTACCACAGACTCCTACATTAAGGATTCATAAAGATCATCCCACTGGACAAATTATTGGACCTTCTACTTCTGGAGTGCTTACAAGAACCAAAGCTAAGGGTTTTTCTAAACCACATAATGCTCTACTTAGCTTTGTATATAAACAAAATAGGATGAATCATAAGGATCACCAGACGTGTTTATTCACTTGTTTTATCTCTCAAGAAGAACCCAAGAATGTAGCTCAAGCATTAACTAAAGAGAGTTGGGTTGAAGCTATGCAAGAAGAACTTCTTCAATTCAAACTTCAAGAGGTTTGGGTACTATGTGATCTACCAGATGGAAAGAAAGTCATTGGTACAAGATGGGTTTTCAGAGTCAAGAGATATGAAAGAGGGAATGTCATCAAGAACAAGGCAAGGCTAGTAGCACAAGGATATAGACAAGAAGAAGGAGTAGATTATGATGAAGTGTTTGCTCCTATAGCAAGGATTGAAGCCATTCGAATATTCCTTGCTTTTGCATCATATATGGGATTTCAGGTTTATCAAATGGATGTCAAGAGTGCCTTTCATTATGGCAAGATTACAGAGGAGGTTTATGTCAAACAACCTCCTGGTTTTGAGGATCCTGCCCATCCAAACAAAGTCTACAAAGTAGTTAAGGCTCTTTATGGCCTTCATCAAGCACCTAGAGCTTGGTATGAAAGGCTCTCTACTTTCTTATTGCAACATGGTTACAGGAGAGGAGCAATTGATAAGAATTTGTTTATCAAAAGAGATAAGAAGGATATCATGCTGGTTCAAGTTTATGTAGATGATATCATCTTCGGAGCTACAAAACAGTCCATGGTGAAGGAGTTTGAACAGCTGATGCAACATGAGTTTCAAATGAGTTCTATGGGTGAATTAACTTTCTTTTTGGGTCTTCAAGTTAAACAGTCAAAGGAGGGAATTTTCAAAAGTCAGGATAAGTATGTCTCTGACATTCTTAAGAAGTTCAACTTTGATGCTATGAAGCCAGTCACTACACCTATTAAGTCTATCAACTCATTGGGCAAGGATGAAGATGGTCAACCTGTTGAAGTCAAGCTGTACAGATCTATGATTGGCTGTCTTATGTACTTAACTGCATCTAGGCCTGATATCATGTTTGCTGTCTGTTTATGTGCAAGATATCAAGTCTCACCTAAGGTCTCCCATATGAATGCAGTGAAGAGAATTTTTAGTTATTTGAAACAACAACCTAAGTTAGGGTTGTGGTATCCAAAGGATTCACCTTTTCACTTAGAAGCTTTTTCAGATAGTGATTATGCAGGTGATAATTATGATAGAAGATCAACCACTGGAGGATGCCAGTATCTTGGAAGAAGATTAGTCTCATGGCAATGTAAGAAACAAACCATTGCAGCAACATCATCCACTGAAGCAGAATATGTTGCTGCTACAAGCTGTTGTAGACAAGTCTTGTGGATGCAGAATCAACTTTTGGATTATGGGTTCCACTTCAAGAATACTCCTATAAACATTGATAATGAGAGTACAATTTGCATTGTGAAGAATCTAGTTTATTACTCCAAGACCAAGCACATTCAGATTAGGCATCACTTTATCAGAGATTGTTATGAGCATAGGCTCATTAATGTTGTCAAGGTTCACACAGATGATAATGTAGCTGATTTACTCACAAAAGGATTTGATGTTTCAAGATTCAATCACTTGGTGGTAAGTATTGGTATGATTAATTACTAAGCTACATTTAAGGGGAGGACTGATTAGTTAGTTAGACAGTCCTATGCATTGCTTGAGGGGATGCAATCCAATGCCTATTTGGAGTTTTTGCCATTGTAAAGAAGAGAATGGAAAAGTACTGCTTTTTGGTTATCTAAAAGTACTGCTCTGAAAGTACTGCTTTGGAAAGTACTGCACACGTGGAAAGCACTGCTTGTCTTATCAACGTACTGTTCCAACGGTCAAAAGATGGGTTAAAATTCAAATAACGGTAACTTTGTTATTATGGGTTGGGATTTTTCAAATCTTACCTATAAATAACTACCCTCCGATTTTCCCTCTCATCTTTATACTTATCAATCTTTTCCACATTTCTCTCTCTTTCACATTCACTATTCATCAAACCATTTTCTTTTGTAAACAACAATCAATGGCGAATCGAAACACAGTTACTAAACACAACATGGTGGCGAATTTGGATAAAACTGAAGCTAATGTCGCATTCCATGACATAATTGATTTCCTTACTGGATCAACAATCAATTATGCACTTTTGGTTGAACCAGATGTTATTGAGCCATGGATTCAACAGTTTTGGGCAACTGCTAGGACTCACATGGAAGATGATGAGTCATATATACAGGCTAAGGTTGCTGGAAAGATGGTGAAAGTTAGTGAAGCTTCAATTCGCGAAGATTTATTATTAAATGATGAAGAAGGAGCTATACGTTTTGACAAACAGCTTCTTTGGGATACTTTAAGAGATATTGGGTATAAAGGGTCCTTAACTGAAACAACATTCAAGAAACCCTTGTTTAGTCCACATTGGAAGTACTTGGTACATGTATTACTTCATTGTATCAGTTCTAAGAGTACTTCATGGGAGCAATTTGGATCTAATATAGCATCTGCTCTGGTGGGATTGGCTACCAATCGTCTCTTCAAATTTTCAAGACTCATTCTAGATGGTATGCTATCTCACATTTATAATGAATCACCCTGGTTAATGTATCCAAGATTTATTCAAGTTTTCTTGAATAAACAACTTCATGATGTACCAAAGCCTTCAAGCTTATTACCTGTTGTGGTACAACCTGCAAAGATATTCACTTTCATGGCTAGGAAGAGTGATAAGTTCTCTGGAAGGAACACTCCCTTAACTACTTCTATGATGGAGATTGTTCAAGCAGTTAGAGATGAGGCTGCTGCAAGTGAAGAAAGATAAGGTACTGCATCACCTCATGGTACTGCTTCTCAACATACTGCTTCTTCACAAGGTACTGCCGCACAAGAAGGTACTGCATTTTCACCTACTACATCTCAACAAAGATCTGCTCATGGTGATTTAAAACCAGAGGACAACCCACCATCCTCTACTAATGATTACACTTCAACAGATGGGCTTCAAACATCTGGAGTAGATGAGGGAGATGTGGCTACTGAGGTTCAGGTTCTGGAAAACTATGCTTTGACAAGGGAGCTGTTAAGATTGAAGAAAGCCTTTGAAGCTCAGGCTGCACAGCTAGTGAAGTTGAAGACCAAGTTTAGAAGATTAAATACTTTTGTATGGCCTTTGGTTCAACATCACAGGTTATGGGTTAAGTCACAAAAGAGGCAAGGGAAGAAGTTTAAGAAGTCTTCCAAGGGTAAAATGGTTCAACAGCAGTCTTCTTTCCAATTGGGGAGGAATCTGGAGCAAGATAATTTGAAAGAAGATGCTAAGTTTTATGAAGAAAAAGAAGATGAACCTCAAGGTACTGAAGCACAAGTAAATATTGAAATTACTGAGCCTGAAGGAACTGGAGTTCAAAGTACTGGTGTAGAAAGTACTGATGATCAAGGTGCTGGTGATCAAGGTACTGCTCTTCAAGGAACACATAGACAAGAGCTAATTACACCAAGGACTTTAAATTTTGAAGAAGAAGTTGGTCCTTCGACTGTCCAACAAGAAGAGGAAGCTGATACACCTATGGTAGAGCATACTGCAAGTGATGATGAGACAGTTGCTCAAATTTTGCAAAATCTATCAAGACCAAGAGGGGTTAGTATTCCAGGAGTTGCTGAAGAACAACCACAAGCTTCTCAATCAGCTTTAGATCCAAAGGAAAAAGGCAAAGGCAAACTAGTAGAAACAAAGAAGAAGAAGAAGCTTACTTTAGCAGAGTTAAGAGTTATTGAAGTGGCTAAGAAACCTGTTATATCACAAAGACCAAGTATTGCTAAGGAGAGGAATGCCATGATGGCCTATCTAAAAGGAAGAGGATATACAAGTCTGCACAAACTGAAGTATATAGAGATGAAAGACTTTTATGATGCTGTTAGAGAAGCATATCAGAAGGAAGTTGCTAGAATTATTCCTTATGATGATGAAAAACAGAATGAGGATGCAAGTAAAAGAAGCCTAAAAAGAAAAAGAACAACTGAAGCTGAACAGCCATCAAAGAAGATTGAGTTAAGATCTGATACAGTTGATGAGCTGAGAAATTACATAAGAGTTGTCGACTTTGAGAATCCTAAATCCAAAGATGCTGTAGTAAAGATGTCTAAGATAACTACATTTGAAGTAGTAGAGTCAAAAGATGGAGACTATATGATGTTCCATAGGGAGGATGAAAGTTTTAGAATGTTCAATTTGCTATGGGATATACTGCACATAATAGATAGAGCAGATCTGTTTCAACTATATCAATTAGTGCAAGAATATTTTGAGCATATTCCATTAACTGAAGTTGGCTTAGTCTTGCTGGGAGATCTGAAAACTATCTGGGAAACTGAGGAGACAAGCACTGAACAAATCTGGCTAAATCAAGAAGATTGGGAGATTACAAGCTGGAGATTCTTTGAAGAATCAGGAGTGCATGCTTTGGAATTGGAAGATGGAACTATGATCCATATGTTAGCTGAAAGAAGATATCCTTTGACTAGAGATCTTATGAGAAGGATGGTGGATCATGGAATGGAAGTCGAAGAAGAGAATGAAACAGCCCTAATGGTTATTGAATTGTATATCAAATGGACAACGGTTGATGATGAAGAATAAGTACTGGTATGATGTTTAATTGTATAAATTTTTGAAAAATAAGTACTTTATTCAAAGTACTGCTGGACAAACAGTACTTTAACCAAAGTACTGCTTGCAGCACAAAACCAGTAAATGATTTTAAAAGAAAACTTTTGTTAAGTGAAAACTATTTTGAAACAAAGGTTAACAGTAACAAATGGTTTTTGAGATGGTTACAACAATAGGTTATCAGTCCACCATGTCTAACAAAAGGACTGGCTAATCCATGAGCAAACGGCTCTGGTAAAGATATCTCAAATCCGTTATATAGTTGACAACTTGCTAATAAGTTGTATGGTAATC
Organism: Chrysanthemum seticuspe; assembly: GCA_019973895.1. Lineage (NCBI taxonomy): Eukaryota > Viridiplantae > Streptophyta > Magnoliopsida > Asterales > Asteraceae > Chrysanthemum > Chrysanthemum seticuspe. The sequence continues at coordinate 182,824,902 of BPTQ01000008.1, read as the reverse complement.
AACTCATCATATCTGTAATAGTAAAGAGTTGGCTAGCCCACAAGAAAAATGGCTTGTGGTAAAGGATGTGGAAAAACCATTTATATGGTAATTAGTTCACCATGGTTGCAAGAACTAACTAGTCCAAAAGGGTACGGCTTTTGGTAAAGACAAAACAAATCCGTTGATAGCTGATGATTTACTAAAAATCATATGGTTATCAATGTACCATGGTTTTACACACCTAAACATTGGCTACTCCAGAGTTAATGGCTTTGGTAAAGAGACATCAAAATCCATTAAAATTTCAATGATTCACCTCTCACAGGAGTTTACACACCTGGAAGTGATGAGAATAGACTGAAACTTTATGAACTAATGTACAAATTGTCAAATGTTACTGAGTAGCTGAAAAGATGGAGATTCCTGATGGTTGCTGTAAAGGATTGCTGATAAACACTACTTTGATGATGATGATACAAGCACAGAGAGTACAAAGATAAAATCTGAAGATAAAGACACAATCTTTCCTTGAAGACAAAGATGTTAAAGATACAGATACAAAGGAACTTGAAATCAAGCAAGTAGAATTCAATTTAGGGGAGGATTGTTGGGATATAAAGTACTGGAGAAATACAAAGTACTGAAGAAGTCAAAGTACTGCTCAACATCAAAGTACTGCAAAGCTAAAAGAATTGTTACATCGTTTATGGAAAGCTTTGTTATTCTAGAATATTCTTAGTTTAGATTACTTGTCATACAAGAATTAGAGTTGTAAACCGACTAGGGTATTCCTTATGCCTATAAAAGGACCCCTAGATTGGCATTAGAGATACGAATTCATACGTGCAATATTAGAGAATATTAGAGTTTATCAAGTTCGATATTAGAGCTGTTAGGGATTGTTAGTGAATATGTGTATCAGGAAGGTTCTAAGTTTTAATATAATCGTTAAAGTTAAAGTTATTCTTCTTAGCTTTATTAAAGTAGTTTCCGCATACTTAGTAAAGTATTATCAGTGTTTCATTGTTAGTGACTTAGGATTTATCCGAGGTTGCTAAGCCCTTACAAGCTACATAAGTTAGTTTGGTTAGAGTACATCGATCCAACATTTTTATTGAATGAAATTACATGTTATATGTCATATTGTCTTGATATGTTTGGTGCCTTAATACATATCTCATTTTGATGTTAACATCACATTTTACATCACCATTGCTGTCTTAAGCTTACAGGTAGACGGATCCCTCATTTTAGCCTAGACGGATCCCTCCAATGGAGGAACCGTGGGATCCGTGCAACAGAAGACATTTTTATTACTAACTTGAGTCTCATTTGCAGGAAATTATGCATCATATACTTGTTTTCTAACCTTTGTTTTGTAGTTTTTTTAATATACACATGAAAACTTTGACACCCTTAGCTAGGGGGAGTTTCTTGTCAAAGCAACAAAAACAATGAAAAATCATTTGCAATACTTTCACAGTGGTTTACATTACTTGATGTCCTCCTCACAAAGGAGCACTCATCAAGAGGGAGCATGTTCGTCAAAAAGACGAAACCATTTGCAAACAAAATTGCAAAGCACTCGCTTAGTCTTTCTAATTACTTGACGCCCTCACAAACGGATGGACCAGTCAAGGGGTAGCTAAGACGATAATCCTTCTCTTCCCTCACTCTCTATTTTTCATATTTTTCACATGTTTTTCTTAAAACAATGTGTTAGTTTCTTTTCGACGCTCTTTTTGTTTCGACAAAATGGGGGAGAAGAGAGTAAAAACTCCAATTCAAACTTTTACGAATTTTAGTTTTTCCTTAAAATAATCTTATGTTTTGTCATTAACAAAAAGGGGGGGAGTGTTAATACAAATAAGACGTAAAAATATTTATTTATATTTTACGATCTTTTAATGTTTTGTCGATAACAAACATAAAATCATTTTAACGAAACAAATAAAATACTTAAATGGTTTGAGCCAATAGTTTACTAACACACTCACGTTTTCATATAAAACACTAAACAAAGTAATGGTGTTTTCTTGTTATAGTGATGCATATGTATAACAACTAGTGTTTACATAATGGGTATATATACACATACTTAGTATTTACTGTATTGGGTAATATAATGGGTAGAAGTCTAAGTATTTGATCCATTGACTAAATACATTGAATGTAGTTGGGTAAAACCCAAAGTCCATGACCCATATCCATGGAGCATGATCCATGACCCATTGCAAGACATCATGCATAAGTCATAATGGTTATTATCCATGGCCCATGGAGCTAACTCATGACCCATTGACTAGATGCATTGCATCTTCTAGATACATTGTATCTATTTGGATACCCATGGTTCAAAGTCTATAACCCATGATCCTTGATCCATGACCCACAACCCATTTAGGGGGAGCGTCCTACGGATCCCTAGGAATACACTAGACAGATCCCTCAATAAAGGGATTCATGGGATCCGTGGGACAGTAGTGAATTTTTGTCTATAAATAGTGAGCCATTTCTTCATTGTAAGTTGCCACTTCTACACATAATTTCTCCTAGTATTGTAAACTCTCTAACCTCATATCCAAAGGATCTTTCTATGTAGTTTTGTGTTTTTGTGTGTGTGATCTTATAGGTTCCTCTTAAAGGCACGATCACCACCTCTTGAAGTCGAGAAAGCTCAAGTCCATGAGTCGCCAAGCTTCGTCATCATCAAGACTACAGAAGTTCTCTTGTTGATAAGTTCTTTCCTCTCTAGAAGTGTTGTGTCTAAGGCATTAGTGAAGTATGCCAAAAGGGTCAACGAAGGCATTAGTGAAAGGTGTCGAACGTACGTGTCTAAGGCATTAGTGAAGGATGCCAAAAGGGTCAAGTCGAAGGCATTAGTGAAAGGTACCAAAAGATCGTGTCAAGGGCATTAGTGAAAGATGCCAAGGGTGTAAAATCGATATGGTGCATCGATTTACAAATATAGATAGGTTGTATCCAAGGATATTGATATCCTTGATGATGTTGTAATAAGGGGAGGGTCTCCTTTGGAATAGGTGTCGTGTAGTGTTGGGTAGTAGTTCCTCCTTTATAATGGAACTCGGTATCTAGCCTTGTACCGAATAAAGTGTAGGCGACATTGTGATAGGTTTGGTTCTACCTCGTGGAAGAACCCGGTGTCTATCCTTGTACCGGAAAAAGAGTAGGCGACGTTGTGAAGGCTTCTCCGCTACAAGGAGTTTGTGTCGTGTAGTGCTTACGAAATCTTGAGTAGGTGACTCGGGGAGTGGAGTAGGGCAAGGAAGGTGTCCTTGTAGCCGAACCACTATAAACACTCGTGTCGTGGTTTTGTGTTTCTTACTCTTTACATTTGCATTACCTATTTACATACTTATCTATCAACATCCAACATACACATCTAAGTAGATTGACATAAGTCGATCTAAATATTTTAAAACAAAGTTTTAATCGGTAAAACTATTCAACCCCCCCCCCTTCTATTTTTCCACAGAATTCCCCATTTGATCTGGTAGCCTACTCAGATAGTTACTATGCTGGAGCTAGTTTGGACAGGATGTCAACAACAGGTGGTTGTCAATTCCTAGGAGACAGGTTGATTTCTTGGCAGTGTAAAAAGCAGACTGTGGTGGCAAACTCCTCAACTGAGGCAGAATATGTAGCCGATGCAAGCTGTTGTGGTCAAGTTCGCTAGTTTCAGAACCAGATACTTGACTATGGGTACAATTTCATGAGCACTGTCATTCACATAGATAACAGCAGTACTATTTGTATCATTAAAAGTCTAGTTTTACATTTTAAGACTAAGCATATAGAGATTGGACACCATTTTATAAGAGACTGCAATGAAAAGAACCTTATTCAGGTTCTTAAAATTCATATAGATTATAATGTTGCAGATCTTCTTACTAAGGCTTTTGATGTGGGAAGGTTTCAATACTTGGTTGCAAGTATTGGAATGCATAACCCTTAAAACTGTCTTAATCTCTTTATCTTTGTAAATTTTTGTAAAATAGATTAGTACGGTTAGTTATCTAAATTTGCACTATTAGGTATAATTAGTATTACTGGTGCTAATTTATACTGGTAGCCATTTGTGTTAATATGGCTAGTTTAAAATTAATACTATTATCAAGAAAATGGTTTGTTTTGTGTTTTCTTGGTTTTAGACTAACATTTGCAGGCAAGACAAAGCAGTATGAATGGATTGGGATGTGTGGGAACTTTGCAGATCAATCAAAAGGTGTGGTTGAATCCCCTTTGATGATTGTTCACAACCACATGATGGAGATTTGCTATGCTGATGTTTGTATAGATGCCAAAGCATTATGAGGCATCTGGATCTTAATTGAAAATGAATTGATGGTTTTAGTTAGTCAGATTTAAACTGATCTAACTTACTATTTACCATTCTATCATGTTACATGATAGTGTGTTAACCTACGGAGCTCTGGTATTGAGAACAGCGAGCAAACGTGAATTTAACACTTCTTTGTTAGAGGCAACAACTGCCACGAGCTAGAAACCCTATCAAGGAGGCTCTTAGAATGAGTCTATCAGTCACAGACAGTACTTAGTACAGAGACCATTGGTTCTCACATAACCAGAGGTCAAATGAGACCGAATCTTGATTAAGTGTCTTACTTTACACTTAATCCCTTCTAGAAATCTTAGTGCAGTATTGTTTTGAAAGAAAATTGGGTTAATACTGCTAAGAAAATTATTTTGAAAAGGTTTGTACTGCTAGGAAAAAGTTTGTACAACTATCGTAATATTACTACTGCTGGATATCCGTTTGTACTCTTTGGGGATAACTACTTTTTGAATATAGCCGTTGAGAGTTTCTGTTACTTACCATACTTAAAGGTTTTCTAACTTGGAAAATTTTACTTTCTTTCCATATTTTAAAAGATTACCTTTCTCATAAGATAACAATTATCCAAGTCGGTTATTCTCAAAAAACTAAGTATTTTCTATTAAAACTCAAATGGCTCCCAAATAAGTTCAATTCACATATAAACGATCAAATCCTAGTAGTCTAAACATTCTTTTTAACCCTAAACAATCAGTTCTCTTTAGTGACGACTTTGGAATTTGCTGCTAAACATAATCAGGTTGCATTTTTGGAGAAAACAGAGGATGGAAGTGATTTCCATGAGATAGTAGAATTTTTGAATCATACCCACATCAGGTATGCTCTAACATTTAACCCTACTATCTATGTCTCTCACATCAAACAGTTTTGGCAGACTACTACTGTCAATACTCTTGAGGATGGAGACAAATAGTTAAACAACAGTAGATGGCACATCTATCACTCTTACTGAATCATCTCTTAGGATGCATTTGCACCTAGAAGATGAGGATGGTATTAGTGATTTGCAAATACTGAAATTTTTCAAAATATGTCCAGAATGGGGTATGACATAACTGCTCAAAACTTAACTTTTTCAAAAGGTTGTTTTGCCCCACAATGGAGATTATTTATCCATACTATCCTACATTGTTTGAGTCCAAAGAAAACCTCATGGGAGCAATTCAGTAACAATATTGCAACTGCTCTCATATGCTTATCAACAAACAGATCTTATAAATTTTCAAGATTGATTTTTGATAGTATGGTGAAAAATGTGGATAGCAAATTCAAATTTTTAATGTATCCACGATTTATCCAAACTGTTTTGAAAGCAAGACAAGTTCAACTTCAATTCCATCAAATTGTTTATAAAACTCCTTGCCTCACCCAAAAACTTTTTAGCAATATGAGGATGACATCTAAGGGTTTCAATGGAATTATAGTTCCTTTATTTGAAAATATGTTACATCTTTAGGGTGAAGGATCAACACCCAGTTGACTCCCAACACACAACCACTGAACATTCTAGTACTCAATCAGCCTCACAACCAACTTCATCACCCTACAGAAGTCAATCCAGAGAGGGATCTGGTGTTCCTCAGCACAGATTTCTTACTGATCCAACTGTAGCAGATGAGGTTGCCTTTGGCAGAATAGGAAGGGTTGCCCCTACTGACTCAGGCTTAGAAGCTGGTCATGATAGGGGTAACATCAATAAGACCCAACCTATGGCAACATCTACATGGAAAACATGGGGGAAATGTCTAGTGATCCACCTCTCCCAAAAAGTCACACATCTGGAAGTGCTGAGGGCAGTATGAAATTGATAAATGATTTGATGGCTACTTGTACCAGTTTGACAGACAAGGTGACTAACTTGGAGCAGGAGCTAAGGGAGAAAAGGTTCTATACATCAAAGCATACACAAAGCTCATAGGCAAGGTGAAGAAGCTGCAAACCAAGTTCAAGTCACTCAAACAACAATAGAGAACCACCCTTGTAGAATCAACCAGTTCAGAAAGTTCAGATGCAGACATGGATCAAGGAGATTCATCCAAACAGGGTAGGAAGATTGTTGATATTGATGTTGATCCACACACAACACTGGTTCAAGAACAAGAATTTCAGGAGAGGTTTGATACAAACATGGGAGATTGTAGGCAAACTGATCAAGATAAAGAGCAACCTATTAATGTTGAAAATCTGGTGGAGAATTTTGTTAGTGTAGCTAGGCAGATGGGGGAAACAATTGATACTGCTGAAGTTAGAAGACAGATTGAACAAGAAGTTCAAACTGGAGAAGGTACTACTGAATTTACAACTGAAACAGTTAGTACTGCTGGAGCAGAACAAGGTACTGCTTCTACTGACAGAATTGGCTACACCAGAAGAAAGAGAATAGACAAGGGAAAAGGGATTATGATTGCTGCTAAAGAGCTACCAAGGAAAGTAAATAAACATGTTTTTGCACAAGTTAACTTTGAAAAGGAATTAGCTCAGAAAATGTATCAAGAAGAAGTGTCAAGGTTCTTTTAAGAACACAGATTATCTAAAACTGCTAGCTCTCCAAATGCAAGAAGAAGAAAGAGCAACCATTCCACAAGATGACATAAAAGATGCCTTACAAGATCTCTTGGCTATGATCAGAAAACCACAAAGTGTTAGGATGGCAGGAAAAAGATTTAAGCCTCCTACAAAACAGCAAAAGTTAAAGCATATGAAGTTGTACTTAAAGCATCAAGACTACAAGAAGGATGTTCAACTGAAGGGGAAATTATATGAAAATATAAAGGACATGTATGTCAAAGCTTATAAGAGAGTGCAAGACTTTGTACCTATGGGAACTGAATCAGAAGGCAACAGACTCAAAAGAAAAACTACAATACTGGAATCAGAATCAGAAAAGAAGCAGAAGGTAGAAGAAGGTGATTCCACTGTAGAAGTTGAAATAACAGAAGAAGTGACTGATGAAAAGCTTCAACAACTGATGGTAGTCATTCCAGAAGATGTGCATGCTGATCCTTTACAGTCCAAGTATCCCATAATTTATTGGGAGATTCATACAGACAACTTTGAAAAGTCTTGGAGAATAATCAGATTCGGTAATCACATTGAGATGTACAAGACTTTTGCAGACATGGTCAAGGAATTTGACAGAGATGATCTTGTGAAGCTATGGGATTTGGTTTAGGAAAAGTTCAAGCAAGCAGAGTTTGAAGATGATAAGGAGAAGGAGCTGTGGGTTGAGCTGGATAGACTGTGTGGAAAACTAGAAGGGGGGTTGAATAGTTTTACTGATTACAATTTCGTTTTAAGATATTTAGATCGACTTATGTCAATCTATTTGGTATGTGTGTTGGATATTGACAGATGAGCATATAAGTAAGTAATGTAAAAGATAAAGAGTAAAGAAACAAAAAACCACAACACGAGTATTTATAGTGGTTCGGCTACAAAGACACCATCCTTACCCTACTCCACTACCCGAGTACCCCACTCGAGAGTTTGTAAACACTACACAACACAAGCTCCTTAATGTGGCGGAAGCCTTCACAACGTCGCCTACTCTTTATCTGGTACAAGGCTATATATCGAGTTCCGTTACAAAAGAGGAATTACTACCCAATACTACACCACAACACAACTACCCCAAAGAAGACACACTCCTTGTTACAACACTAGAAGGATATCAATATCCGTTAACGCAAACTATCTAACTTGTACATCGATGCACCATATCGAATGTACACCTTAGGCACCATTCACTAATGCCTTCAACACAACCCTTCGGCACCTTTTACTAATGCCTTCAACACAACACTTCTATGGATGGAGGAAATAACTATCAACAAGATGCACTTCAGTGGTCTTGATGATGATGAAGCTTAGGAACTCATGACTTAAGCTTGCACGTCTTCAAGAGGTGGTGATCTCGACTTTAAGAGGAACCTAGAGAATCACACAAACATAAAACTACATAGAATGATCTTTTGGATCAGTGGTTAGATATGTTAGAATACTGAGAGAAAGTATATCTAGGAGTGGTAGTGAGCAAGAGAGAAATGGCTCACTATTTATAGACAAAACATGTCTATTGTCCCACGGTTCCCTCACCAGAGGGATCCGACTAGTGCAAAACCTGGGATCTGGCTACTGGGTCAGTTTACTCCGGATTTTGGGTTGTAAACCGGGTTATGAGTTATGTGTTATGGACCATGGGTTATGGGTAATGGATTATGGATACCCAACAAGATGCAATGTACCTAGTCATTGGGTTATGGATCATGGGTCATGGGTCATGGATCAAGGATAATATCCAACATCACTTCATGCATGATGTCATGCAATGGGTCATGGGTTATGGATCATGCTCCATGGGTATGGGTTATGGACTTTGGTTTTTACCCAACAACATTCATTGTACCTAGTCAATGGATCATGGGTTATAGACTTTGGTTTTTACCCATTAGTTACCCATTACAACATATACAAAGTACATATACATTTCTATAAAATGTAAACACTAGTTGTTATACATATGCATTTCTATAAGATGTAAACAATATTAATTGTTAGTGTTATATAAAAATGTCTTTGGTTTTATATAACTTAAAATATATTTAGTAAAAGTGTGTTAGTAAACTATTTGCTCAAACCTTTTACGTATTTTATTTATTTCATTAAAATGATTTTACGTTTGTTATCGACAAAATACTAGAATATTGTAAAATATAAATAAACGTTTTTATGGCTTATTTGTATTAACAATCTCCCCTTTTTTGTTGATGACAAAACATAAGATTATTTTAAAAAGAAAATAAAATTCGTAACAATTTGAATTGGAGTTTTTACTCTTTTCTCCCTCTTTTTGTCGAAACAAAAAGAGCGTCGAAAAGAAACTAACACATCGTTTTGAGAAAAACTTGTAAAAAGTAACAAAATAAGAAATAAAGAGTAAGATGAGAAAAATATTCTCGTCTTAGCTCCCCCTTGACGAATGCTTCCCTTTGTTGAGAGCGTCAAGTAATTGGAAAGCTAAACAAGTGTATTGCAATTATTTTTTCAAATGGTTTCGTCTTTAACGAAATGCTCCCCCTTGACGAGTGCTCCCTTTTTAGGAGGACGTCAAGTAATATAGAAAACATAAGTGAATGTATTTCAAGAATTTTTGCAATGCTTTGCTTTGATGAAAAGCTCCCCCTTGTTGAGGGTGTCAAAGTCTTCATGTGTATTTTGAAAATCTACAAAACAAAGGTTAGAAAACAAGTATATGGTGCATTGTTTCCTGCAAATGAGGTTCACATTAGTTAAAAAAATCTGTTTCTGTTGGACGGTTCTGACGGATCCTTCCTGTGAGGGATCCGTCTAGGCTAAATTGTGGGAACCATGTACCTGCATTCTATTGGCAGCAATGTAGATGTAAAAAGTGACGTAAACGTCCAAATGAGTTATGTATTGTAGCACCAAACATATTCTCATAACTATATAGCATACAACATGTAGTTTCATTCAATAAAACAAGAGAAATGATACACATATCTCTAAAACTAAGAAAATGATACAAACATGTAGTAAATTTTCTTATGATTCTAAGTTGCTCCTAAGCCTAGAAGAGAGCACCACTTGTGCTTATATTCCTGTGTTCTAGGGACGATCAGATTTGTTGACCTCAACAAAATGTTCGAGAAAGTGATAGAACATGAAACGTAATTCGCCACGTACTTTATGGACTAGTCCTTCAACATGTTGACAATGAAAACAATCTTTGTCATGGCTAGGGAATGGTGGTGGTAGGAATGGAGCGGTTTGAGGTGAAAGATTTGATGAGGAAGGTGGAGGTTCCACAAAGGATGGAGGAATTTGTGGAGGCAAGTTTGATGAAGTTGGAGGTGGTTTAACTAAGGGTGAAGGTGGTGGAATATATGTCGATGGTGGGGATAAAGAAGTTTTGAGTTTGATGATTTCTCATAATCCAAAATGGACCATTTGAGGGAGACGGAGAATAGGACACGGGTGCTAGTGTGGTTTCAACACCAAAATTTTGGTGAGAAGGTTGTCGTGGCACCATTTTCTCAATTGAGGAAAATGTTGGCAATGGTGGTGGATGAAAAGGCTTGGGGGTAAGTCCTATAAGTTGTAAAGATTTGGGGATGTAAGTAGGGTGGAAGGAGATAGCTCTAGGTACTAGAGGTGATGGTTTAATGGAGGTAGGGGTGTTTGGTTTAGGAGGTATGGTAGTGTTTGGCAAGGGTTGTCTTATGGGAACAATCCGTTTTATTGGTAGAGTTGGTTGTGAGGGATTCCTAGTGTTTGAGGCTCTGATGGGTGATTATTCCGTTGAGGAGATTTCATGCACAACCCGAGCAATTTTCTTGGGAGGCCCTTTGGTTGATGAGTTAGCACTAGGAGCTTTCTTCATGATGAAATGATAAAAAGATAGGTGTAAAAAGAAAGCTTTAGCTACTGAGAATGAGTGTGTGAATGGTGATTTGGAAGTTCTAACACAAATGCTATATAAAGAGAAAGATTTGGTAAGTGAATTAAAGCTTAAACCACTAAAATCCTTCAAATTGCAATGATTTGCATGCACAAGAGTTTAATACAGAGTTGTACTAATCTGGGGAGTTATTTAAGATAATGTGGAGTGTTTAGATTAACAAAGTGGGTTTGAAATGATTATATCAAGTAGGATTGGTTTAGTCTGTGAAGACGGTTCTCACGGATCCATCACTTGAGGGATCCAGCTAGGCTAAACCCAGGGATCCGGCTTTCAGGAGCCAAGAAAAGGATTGATTAGGTTCTAGTAAGGTCTAGTACCTATGTATCTTGAGTGTTTTTACTTTTTAGTCTCTTCAGGTGTCTTAAATGATATGAGACTTAAATGATCAAGTGTAATGAGTGAGGGTAACTAATGATTTCCTTTATGGAAAGAAATGGAGTTCTTATGAACATTAATGGGTGATCAAGGATGACACTAGGAATTTTAAGGGTGTCAAGTGGAGTCAAATGATCCTAGAGATCAGATGACGATCTAAGGAAAATTTATAAAATTCCTTAAAAATTACAAGAAATGAAAAACTAGTTTTTAGACCATTTTAAGATCAAGATGACTAAAATAATTTACTAAAATTGAGAAAAATATCAAACTAAGTGTTTTAAGATGAGAGGAACAATTTGTGAACATTGGAGCGGAAAGATGGTGAGTTTTGAGGTAATGACAAATCAAAAAGTACTTTGAATGTGATCCTACGTCGTTCATGAGTGTGTGTGAGATCAACTGAGCCTAAGGATAGTTAAAGTGATCCTTATGAAACATGGTAAACTAGTTCAATAAGGTCTGGAAGGTTGGTTTGACGTAATGAAATAAGAAGACTTACTTTTGTTTGCCCGGATCCTACGGATCCTTCAATTGAGGGATCCGGCATCTGGAACAGTTTTCTTAACAGTGAACGTGCAATATTTTGCTCTAGGTATTGAATTTTGAAACTAATGATCTTCATAGCAAGCATACATGTATACAAGTAAGATATGGTAAGAGTAGCATCAAAAATTCAAGAAAGATGATCAAAAAACGATTTATTTCATAGGTATGATCAAGTTACAATGGTAAGCTAAAGAAAAAGCCTAAGGATCGATTTTAGTAAAGAAAACTATTTTGCTAATACGTTTTCGTTTGATGGATCATCAAGTGGATTTTGAGTAGTTGATAATTCAGGAGTGAAGAATGAAATGATGAAAGATGTATTCAACGGTTCCATCATTTTGTTCACAAGTATAAACTAAGGGTTTTGAAATTGAGGGTGATAGTACATGACATGATGATAAAGGCGTGTCAGGATCATCCCATATGGTATTACTTTGTTCTTGTTGCCTTGGAGGTTTAAAATTCGCCTTGCGATGAAGTAAGCAATATTGTATGGTTGTTGAGTTAGGAGACAGTAAATCATGTGAGCACAACATGCGGGAAGTATCTCACGATTTGCTGTAAGACTCCAAACATTTTAACGTAGAATGACTGTGAGAGGTTTGAGATCATCTCAGAGATAACGTGTATAAATTATGTTTGGATTTGAGTAATTGGATTGAGGAGTGCATAGAAATCGAGTTATTTCTTGAGGAGAGGGTATGTATGAACAATATGGACTGTTTTCTTCACGATAGTTAAAGAGAGAATCAAGGGACCAATCTTCAGTGAAAGCACATTGTCCATAATTTGGAATTCGGAGAATGTGAGCAAATTGCTCAAGAGTCAAAACAAACTTTTGGTTTTTGATCCAAAACCATAGTGAAAGAGAACGATCCTCGTTACGAACGAGTTCAACTTGACGGAAGAATTCCAAAACAAACCGCGGATGAATTTTCTCGTTAATCCCGAGAAGATCTTCTAGTCCTATGATGCAGAATGAAGTATTGATACCTTCTTGGAAGATTAGAGGTGAGTTAACAACACATCCTTCAAGAAATTAAAGAGTTTCGAGATTGTTGAACCCACGAACATGATTGCCAGGTGTGTTAGGCTCAAGAGATATATTTGGAATGTACACATAAGTAAGTTGATGATCGAAGTCATAGTCATGAGACATGATGAAACCTATAGATATGGAACGAATATTTCACATGAGTATGTTAGTACATAGTCAAACTTCAAGAGTGAGAACGTTTTTGGTTGGTGATACTTCTATTTAATCATACTTTTGAGTTATGCTAAATTGATAGGATCTCCTAATGTTTTTATTGTCTATTCTATTTTAATTAACAATGACATTTAACTTACTCCTTTTTAACATTTTAGTGAGGTTTTCCTTTTATGGTAAGGTTTTTATGAAGTGTTTTTTATGTTGCATGAGTGTCTGTCATCAGTTCCACCGGTTCTGCCGGTTCCCTTTTAAAAGGGATCCGGCTAGTTAAAACTCAGGGATCCGGGGATCTGCAGTTTTGACAGAAATTGGTTTTGATGTAGAATCAATTTTTGCAACTCATAAGTTATAAAGTGGAATGTGTTTTAGCCAATGTTACTTCTTAAACATGCATTAATAATTTCAAACATGTTGGGGTTTGAAATGTGCGAAAGAAAAAAAAATAAAAACACATTATGCAAGAAAGAAACGAGAGAAACTACGACATTATTTATATTTCATTTCATGCTTAAAGCAATACAAAGGATCAGATAGATGATACAAATGTAGATCAATAAGACAAAGTACATGTTTCCATAAGAGAATTTGATCATGGGATACACAAGAGCGATGAGCGAGATGATGATAATCACGAGGGTGATGTAAACCATGACGATGGAGATCTTTCTTGGTTTGGATTTCTCAAAGTGAGATGATGAATAAGATGAAGTTTTGAGTGTGAGGTTTTTGAAAGTGGAAGATTTGAAAAATGGGGTTTGTTGGTGAGAGTTGACGATCGGAGGATTTTTGTGGGGAAGGAGGAATTTTTGAGATTTGTGTTTTGTTTTATTTGTATTTAGAAAGATTTTATTTTTAAAAATTTGGTTTAGAAAACACATATTGATACACCTGACATCTAGTTTTAGATGGATGATACCACGTAAGCACAAAGTTTTTCTAATAAAACCACGTATATCATATAAATTTGCTTGAATAAAAAAATTTAAACACATAATTTACCATTTAGTGACATGTAAACATACACATGATTTACTAACATCATTTATAGATAAGCCTTTATGAAATTCATACCTCTATTGCAATTTGAGTGTCCCTATTTGACGAGTTTTAGACATGGACAACTCCGATTTCTTCGAGATCTACTTGGTAATAAGTTTCGACAACTTTTTGGGAAAGTTATCCTATTACCAAAGAATCTTGATGGTTTGCTTATTATCAGATTAGCTAAGCAAAATGACAAGAGAAGTTAGTGCATTTTGTAAGACAATGTGACATATAAGAAAAGAAAATAATTAATACTATCATCTAACTAATATCCAACAAAAATTATTCTCAAAACACTGTTTTTGTTTTTATAAGTTTTCCTTCTTTATAGTTTTCAAATATGCATGGATCGTATCAAGTTTTTAAAGTACAATATACTATAAGAAACTTGGTAACGAAGCTCTGAAGAAGGGGGTTGCATAGTAAGTAATGTAAAAGATAAAGAGTAAAGAAACAAAAAACCACAACACGAGTATTTATAGTGGTTCGGCTACAAGGACACCTTCCTTGCCCTACTCCAGTCCCCGAGTACCCCACTCGAGAGTTTGTAAGCACTACACAACAGAAGCTCCTTAATGTGGCAGAGAAGCCTTCACAACGTCGCCTACACTTTATCCGTTACAAGGCTAGACACCGAGTTCTTCCATGAGGTAGAACCAAACCTATCACAAAGTCGCCCACACTTTATCCGGTACAACGCTGGATACCGAGTTTCATTACAAAGGAGGAACTATGACCCAACACTACACCACAACACAACTACCCCAAAGGAAACACACTCCTTGTTACAACACTAGAAGGATATCAATATCCTTTAACCTAAACTATCTAACTTGTACATCGATGCACCATATCGAATGTACACCTTTGGCACAATTCACTAATGCCTTTGTTGATACAAAAGTTGGGCGTTCCTTGTTTGGGGCTCCAGCTCTCGTACCAATTGCTGATTGTTGCTTGAGACCTGCGCACTAAAAGACAGAAAACACCGTTAGGCTTATCGTGGGATTGTCTCCCACGATTATCCTCCGGCGTGAGAGTAAGTAATCGGTTTAGGGTTAAAAGAGAGTTAGGGTTTGTAGATCGTACCTTTAACGAGGGATCTGATTCCCTTTATATACACACGGAATCCTTGTTGGTTCCGTGTTCCTCAACCTTCGGCGTATCCCGCCTAAGTCGGTTGGGGAATGATTATCTCCATAATTAGGAGATATCTGATATCGTGTTCCATAATTAACATTGGGCTTGGGCCTTCGTGGGCCTAAACACTTATCGGCGTAGCCCAGTTCGTGCTGGGCTTATTAGTATTGGGCTTTGGTCGGGTTCATGACCCGACTATAGACTATACGTCATCATGTCCCCCCAGTCTAGTATGCGCAGTGACTAACTGCGGATGCTAGACTAATAGTCGTAGTGAAAGAAAAAACTTCAAAGCGTAGCCAAGAAGCCATTAAAAAGATACCCGCTAGTACATTGTATCTAGACATGGGATTAAAAAATGGGCGCCTCGTAAGTCGGGGGAAAGTAACTGCAGCAGCGTCCCATCAAACAATCTCAGCCACACAGTTCGTGTAAGTGGGGTCCACGTGTCACTGATGAGTCTCTAAATACTCATCATTTTTGTACTGTATAAACTGCAAAATCATCTGAAAACACTCAGAAACACATCAAAATGGTCAAAATATCACAAATCAGTGTTTTATGTGTTTTAAATGCAAAAATATCAAAATCAGATGAAAAACGTATCAAATTTACAAAAATTGCAGTTTTAGTCCCCCAAGTTTCATAAATTGTCAAAAATAGTCCCTGAGCCAAAATTTCAAAAGAAAAGTCACCAAAGGTCTTTTTAAAATCATAAATTGTCATATTTAGTCCTTTGGTGAAAAATCTAAAAGTTTTGAGAAATTTACAGTTTAGTCCCTGAAAATCCAAAATTGTTCAAAATTAGTCCTTGGAAATTTTCAAAAATGTCAAAACTAGACCTTGGTCTATTTTAGATTGGTAACATTAGTCCTTGGATTAAACCTTCATAATGTACATGATTGGTCCCTTGAATTTCAAATGTTACATGTTTGGTCCTTTATGTTAATATTTCTACAAACCAAACGGACCTAAACTACCCAAGCCCAAATACAATCCACCTTGGCCCAATCTTGTACCCGGTTTGTTAATAAATCCAACCCCAGTCATCTCCCACCCCACGTGGTCAAACAAACATAATCCCACCTTTCCCTCCTAAGTCTTCTTCTCACCTGCTTCTGCCTGAAAATCCTCACCTCCACCATGCCCCCAGCTCACCACATCACCCCCCTTGTCCCCCCCACCTCATAACAAATCCAAGAACCATTTATTGATCCCTCTAACCCTTTACTCAAACTCTCCACCTGCCAAGACCTTTTTGGCGCCAAAACAATCAAATGGTCAAAAATGTCTCAAAATGATCCAATGGTTGTATATAGAAGTGGGATTTGCAAAAGTCAAGGAGGAGAAGCTAGTGGGAGTATAAAAAGAGAAGAGGAAGCTGTTGCAAGGAGTAGCTAGTTTTTCATATTTTTCTTTAAAGTCGTTTCTTATTTAAAATGTCTTAGTTTTAGTTTAAATATTGTAATTTTAGTTTTTTCTTTATCAAAATCTAAGTATTAACATCTTTGTAATATGTTGTAAACATTAATCCCAATATTTCATCTAAATTCCAAGTTTCCAGCTACTGTTGAACATTTCCATTTCAGAATCTTTTGTATAAGCTTTAGTTAGCCTATATTTTATCTCAAACAATCTTATTTAAGCTTATGTTAGCTTTTTGCAAGCTTAAAAGTCAGTTCCAAATAATTTTCATTCAGGTCAACAAAAGTCAACCCTTGAGCTAAAATTGGAATGGAAGCTAATATGGGTGATGCAGAGGTTGCTTTGGAGTTGGATTAGATTAGAATAGAGTGTTTATGGTTTGGTTTTGATCTGCACTTAGGCTGGACATTGTGGTAGTAAGAATTCTCATTTTCAATCTCAAGACAATTTTACATATTATGCTTGAGTATGCTTCTGTGGTAACTGCTGTGTTTGATGTGTTTAGATAGTTGTATTTAGGTTATTTGGACTCAGTATGGTCATTCTTACAAGTTTGTTTAAGAGTTTATCTTATTTTAATTACAAAACAGTGTGTAAAGGGGTGTTTGGTTTAAGCTCGTATTTGGGTCAAAACCAAATTTTACCCACTTTGACTTTATAAGTCAAAGTGGTTTCAAGGTTTTAAAGTGGTTTTGTGCTAAGTAAAACTGAGTTAACTAGTTTTGATAAGTTTTGAGAAGAAAAAAAGGTCAAGTCTGTTGCTGCCCTGCTCACGTAAAACAGCAGCTTATGCTGCTGTTTGAAGACTTCTCCACGGCTCATTGTTGGTCCAAATCTTGTCATAATTGCTTTGCTAGGATCCTCATGTACCCACCTCAATATTTGTTAACTTTATTTGGCACTTAGGATAGTTTAGGATAGCTCAAATTGCATTACAAATCTGTCCAAAACCCACTTTATGCAACTGTTACAGCAGCCTGCACAGGTTTGTGCAGGTTTTCTAAGGCCTGCACAGGGCTCACTTGAGCTCCTCTAGGTCTATATTTTGGTTTAAACACTGTTGGCCAGGTCTACTACTAGTTCCAATTTTTAGTTTGCAGTTGTAACTTATTTTGATTGCTTATTTTCTTGCTTAAAGTTAGCCCCAGTCACTGCTTTTTAGCCAAAAGCTCTTAGCATCAAATCTTTGCAACTTGCTTATCTGAGGTTATGGCCTGTTGAAACTTGTTTCTTTTGAGTTATTTTAGCTTATTAGAACTTCCCTATCAGTTTGGTGCCTTTTGGTTTTGATTTAGCTTATTAAAGTGCTTAATAATAAGCACTTTCCAAAGCAGTTTCAATTCCTCCCACACCAGTGCCTGTTTTTCTATTTTTCCCAGCTTCCTTATATTATTTTAAGCTTTTCCTGAAATTTTCAGATTTTTCCAAGTTCATTTGCTATTTTTCTTGATTTAATTTAGTTTTTAATCCTTTTTAATTAGCTTTAAATTCAAAAAATTAAGAAAAAGTTCAAAAAAAATAATTTTTCTATTTTCTTAAGTTTAGATAAATGTAAAAAGCTTAAAAAGTATTTTTCCTTATTTTTCTCCTTTTATTTGGTATTTTTAATAATTTAAATTAGTTTTAAATAGTTATTAATTAATAATAAATATATAAAAAGTCTAAAAAATATATTTTCAGTTTTAAAATTAGTTTTATCATATTTTAGATTTTTCTAAGTCTTAAGTTTATTTTTCTAGTCTTATTTCATATTTTCTTTTATTTTAGAGTATTATTAAATGGTTTAAATTAGTTTTTAATTAATAATAATTATATAAATAGTTGTAAAAATAATTTTCTTTTTCCAATAATTTTCTCATATCATTAGGTTTGTAAAAATGTATTTTTCATATTTTTAGGATCTATATTGTATTAGTTTCACTTTTTATTTAGTACGTTTACGTTATTTTTATTTAAACGTACGTTTTTAGTTTTAAACGTTCATCACTTTAAAAATAGTGATAGCGTTTATTTAATAGATTTTAACTTTTATTTTCTTAATTTGCATTTAAGTCGCTTTTATTTTATTTCCTTTTTCAGTAGTGTAATATTCAATTCTAATCCTTTCTGATCGCTATCATTAGTGATCATTCTATCGTCTGATCTAGCGTTTGCACACCATTGAGTCTCCGTGGGACTTAACGACCCGGGAATCCCCTATATTCTCTGATCTTAATTGCATTTGCGTCTGAGTAGTTTTAAGTCTTTTTGACTTGACTGTTTGGCGCGGATCAAAATTTTGGCGCCGCTGCCGGGGAGGCTGTAAGCGTGTTTTAAGCATTTCCAGACCCGTACTTGCACATATACCACATTTTTGTAAAGTTTTCAAAAATCCCAAAAGTTCATTAACACTTTTCCTAAAGTGCTAAAAACGCCAAAAATATTCTCATTCTTTGTTTTTATAGCATGTTTTTCAAAAACACCAAAAATATTCCTCTTTACCCTCTTACCTTTTTGATTCTTCATTTCTTACCCTCTGTTAACCTTTGATTCTTTCTATGTCTTATCCTCACCCTCTTGGTTGTCAATGGTGTGGTGGTCCTTATAATGGTGGCAATTGCCCCAGTTGTTGCATGGTGGAATCAGGAAACGGGTCTGTCTATAACCAAGATCCCTATTCCTACCATAACACGACTGATTCATTCCATCAGCTACCACACTGTGAGACACATCAGTTGTACTGTTGTGAGTACTGTGATGGTTCACACTCCAGTTCTGATTGTCAATCGGGAAACACGCTTGTCTATGAGCAGGTTCCTGATAACAATTATGACTACAACACATACCACTCACAGCCACATCAGTTGTACTGTTGTGAGTATTGTGGAGGTCCTCACTTTAGCTCGGATTGTCAAACAAGGAATCCATTTCCTTGTAACAATTACGACTCTTCATATCATGACCAACCTCCACAGTATCAAATGATTCAAGCAACTCCTCATGAAACTACGACAGACCTTCTACTGAAGACTCTGGAGTTATTAAAAGAACTTAAGGAGGAGTCGGCTATGTCATCCCATAATCCAAATGAGAAATCCATGGAAGTTTTATTAGCCGAAGAGCGGGCTGCTAAATTAGATTCCCAAATTGCCTTTGAACAATCTATTAGGGAATCAATTGCAAAAGAAAAAGCGGCCAAATCTAGCTCTCGATTCCGTTTCATTCCTGATGACGATGATGATGAAGATATCCTTGATATCCTACAATTTTATAACGGTTCATCAAGTTCATCCGTTGAAACTCCTTCCATGGAACATCAGGGAGAAAAGACTATGATGGAATTACTAGCAGAAGAACAAATGTTAAGTATAAAACATATGTATGCTAGTCCTTCTAAACTCCCTCAGTCTGTTGTTGTCACACCTGATATTCCCACTCACTCTCTAAACATGGGGGATGAGCTTCTTAGCACTATTCCAGAAATGGAATCGTCTAGTGTTGAGGACCTTGTCTCAATCCCAAGAGAGTCACAGGGAATTTCTGATCATCTGTGTGATATCCCTTTCCCTCTTGAGTGTTCTCAAGATCATT
>BPTQ01000008.1:182739070-182803472 GCA_019973895.1 Chrysanthemum seticuspe | reverse complement strand
AAAAAATGACACTCTTTGTGTCACCTTTACTTCGCTCCCAATATATTAAAAAGAGTAGGTGCGCTACTCACTGACTAGGCGCGGTTTGTCAGTTCAGTTTTTCTGAATTTTGATGAGTCTGCGTTTACGTTAATTCTAGTCTCTTATATCCCCTAAGGGCCCAGCAATTCAGGGTGCCTCTGAGTTACCACACGTTTGCGATCTAGTCTGCTATCTTACTAGTGATTACTATCGCTAGTCTTTCCTAATCTTAACTTATAATGTGATGACTTTTTCCTTTATTTTATTTTCGCTGAATTTACGTTTAATTCTTTTATTTTCAATTTTAGATAATTTATTTGCGATAGTGATAAAAATTTCACTACTTGCAAATTTTGATTTTTGCATGCAAATTTATTTTTATTGCATTTTTTCAGTAGTGTAATATTCAATTCTAATCCTTTCTGATCGCTATCATTAGTGATCATTCTATCGTCTGATCTAGCGTTTGCACACCATTGAGTCTCCGTGGGACTTAACGACCCGGGAATCCCCTATATTCTCTGATCTTAATTGCATTTGCGTCTGAGTAGTTTTAAGTCTTTTTGACTTGACTGTTTGGCGCGGATCAGTCACTCATCGCGTGGATGAGAAAAATTATATAACCCTCGCTTCATTTCCACTGTGTTTCTCACAGTAAAAAAGAAAACTCAAGCCGCCATTGTCAAGAATCCTTGCATCTGCAATCCAGAAAACCACCGATATCAAAGGTAGCCGCGCGTGCGCTTTGTAAAACAATACTATGGTCAAACAGTTTTCTGACTTCACCTCCAACCTCACCGAGAGCGAGCTTCTAGAATTCACCTCGGATTACTTTATACCCCTTGATGTGCATCCGGTTGTTCCGGGTGCGTGGGTATCTATAGCGGACTTCCCCGATGGGAAGGTGGGGGTATATACACGATTTTTCGAATTCGCGAATCAACTTGTGCCCCTATCCCGATTTCTGTGCGATGTTTTAAATTATTACAATATGCACATATCCCAGTTGCACTGCATTGGTGCGGCTAAAATTACCAATTTCGAGGTGAACTGCCGTTTACCAGCGGTTAACCCAACCATCCACCTATCCCGCGCATTTTATCACACGACATGGTCACATGGGTGGGTATCCTTTGCTAAGCGCGCTGGTAGACTTCAGTGTTATACTGAGAAACTAGACGCGCTTAGAAATTGGAGGGAGTCGTTCTTCTGGGTTGACGACACATGCTTTCCGTGGCATTATAATTTTTATACCCGGGGTACGTTGGAGAGGGATGAGTGCCCCTTGCCTGGATCATATGTCGCTGAGGATGCGGAACTGATAAATGCCAACCGCATCCCCATTAGTTCCTATCCTGAGGAATTTTTGGTGCATATGGGCATCAGCCGTAATTTTTTTGGTATGCCGGATGAGATGCCAATCTTCATAGGCGCCAATGGCCAGGGTGGGTACTCATTCTTCCGCACCCCCTTTTGAAATTAACGTAAGAGCTTTCTGCCTTATTCCGCGCATTCTATAACCTTTGTTATTTGTTGTCTTGTATTGCGCAGAGATGGATCTGTTCACCGTGGTGCACCTAGCGAAGGCAGTGGAGGTGAATACAGGGATACGGCCCTTGAAAGAAGGAGAAGAGCCCATACTGGATGCCACTGCAGGGCGTACCCTGGAGATGAATCTAGGAGAAGCAGGGACCAATTCTTCGGTGGCAGTGGAAGCGACGCCGCTTCAAAGCGTGCCGAGCCCCAGGGTGCCATCTCCCATAGCGCAGCCACCACATGTAGCAGTGGCGCAGCCGATGGAAGAAGAAGAAGAACAAGAATCTGGGCTAAAGCGCCGAAGGTCACTTGGAGAGGATGGCGCGAGTTCATCAAGGAAAAAGCGCCCAGTGACCATCACTGTGGAATCATCCGCTAGTGACGCTGCGTCATCTCACCCATCCGCTGATATCTCTGGCCCTCAGTAAGTAATGTTGTCCTTTTTGTTTCTTCTCTTTTTTTTTTTTTTTGCACCCCACTGTTTATATGAGTGACTAATAATTCTGTGTATGCAGGTTTGAGCAGACTCCTGAGTCGCCACCCCCTGAAAGTCCTGTGCGTACCGTGTCCTCTGAGCCAAAGAAGCAGGACGTGGAACCATCTAATCCTGAGAAAGCACCACTGGAGCAACTTATCGAGGAGTTGAGCGTGGCTGCAGCGCATCAGGCAGCCCTAACTGCGTAATTAAGGGCTAGGTACCCCGGGGAGAGTTCCCAGAATGTGCAGAAGGACCAGTATATTGCGCAATTGGAGGTCCAGTTGGCTAGTGCCAAGATGGAAGCAGATGCTATGAGCACGTATGCCCAGAGGCTGGCTGATGAAAAAATGTTGTTGCTGAGCCAAATAAGCCAAGAGCGTGCCGCAGCGGTAGAGTACAAAGCTTCCTGTATGTGGGCACTAAAGTATTTGGAGAAGAGCAAGGATGAACTGACTTCGCAGATGGAAAACTTCGGTGCCATTGTGAAAGATGCTCTAGAGGTGCAGGAAATGAAACTGCCCAAGCTCAGCATAGAATATGACGAGGAGTTATATCCCCAACTCCTGTCTACCATTGTTGAGCGAAGATGGCTCATAGGCCATGGTCTTCGTGTTGCTGCACTGAGTACCCTGGAGTCGCGAGAAGTGGTTGATGCTTTTGGGGAGGTGGTTCAGTGCGCGTTGGAGCGCGGTAAAGCAAAATCTGTGGAGAAGCTGCATGAGGCTAAGCTTCTGAAGGTGCCTATTGAAGAGGTACCTAATTATGATGCAAAGGCTTATGATAACCTGGTCGCTGCCATGAATAGGATGAAGGACTTAGAGCTCCCTATGATTGTTGAACTGGAGCGCGATCAAGATTACCCCATAGATGTTATTATGGCAGAGTTGACTCTAGCACGTCATCGGGGTGGAGAGGCCGTTGCGCAGCCAGACCATTATCTTAAGCCTGATGAATCCCAACTTCACGTGCATGTATTTGTGCGCCCTAAGGATATCTTGAATCTTTTTGCGTTGGAGAAGGAAGTGCCCTTGAAGCAAGTTCTGGAAGCGCATGCTACGAGACTTGCCAAAAAAGAAGGGATTAAGGGTAAAGTTGTCCTGTGTGGCGTGGGTACGGCACATCTCCCCATATCTGATGGGATACCAGTTAGTGTGCCAACTGTGTCGCGCCAAGATTCCGACCTCCTGAAGAGGCTAAGTGATGTGAAAGATGCAGCCAACCGCGTAGGTAGCTCATCTCTGGAACGGTGTAATAGTTGGTAGGTTTGTATGTTGTAAAGTAACAATCCTTTTGTAATAACTCGTAGTTATTTAATAAAATCTTCTTTTGTTAAGTTCGTATGGATAGTATTGCAACTTGTAATATGTATGCTTATCTGCTTGTCTTTGCGTAAAAGAGATATTCGTTACACAAGCGCGAGTAATGTAGGAAATTCATAGTCATGTATGAAAATCATAGTATACTTAAAAAAAATTTCTAAGTATTTTATATCATAGTCGTGTATGTTGTGATATGCAGCGTACTGTAAATACCACATTAAGGAATCAAGTGTCTTGGTTCCAAAGTTGTTAAACGTGCACATGTGCGTTGTTGCGCATTCATCGTGGGATGCGCACAAAACTTATTCCAACGTCTTGAGAACAAGGTGTTTAACAAGGATACGTGATCCAGTGTTGATGGGTTTGCAACCCTCTTATTCAACAAGTTGTTTAGTAGGTTAACTTATCCTTTTACCATCGTGGGTTTATTTTGGTGCATGCACGCCATGTAGGCAAGAGATAAAAGATTGTTAAGACATACAGTATATGGAAATAACAAATTAAAATGTGTCGCGGAGTTAGCTAGAAACCGCAACGTTTTATTGATACTTGCAAGTTTTTATAAGAAATAAATGAGACATTACACTAATGAAAATGAAAAATAAAAACCTAAATGTTTTTTGGGCACTTTAATAAAGCACAGGAGCGTCTGTGCGCTGGGCCGTGGCCATTCCTATAGGTAGCACCTTTTGAGGTTGCAGATGTTCCATGTGCGTGGCAGTTCGCGACCATCCAAGCCTCGTAACTTGTATGCGCCTGTTCCTAGTGCTTCAGTAACCTCATAGGGTCCTTCCCACTTTGGTCCAAGCTTACCTGTATCTTCTGCGTGACTCGCATCATTGGCACGGTAAACTAAGTCACCTGTTCTGAATGAAACACTTCGTACTTTGGCGTCGTAGTATCCCTTCATCCTTGACTTTGATTTTGCTTCATGTATAACTGCGCATTCGCGCCTTTCTTCCAGCAAGTCTAAGTCGATACGTCGCTCGTCGTCATTGGTTGCCACATTTATTTCAGCAGTGCGGATAGTGGGCATTCCAATTTCGGCTGGTATGACGGCTTCTGTCCCGTAGACTAGAGAAAAGGGAGTGTCTCCCGTGCTGGTTTTGATTGAGGTGCGATGTGCCCACAAAACATGTGATAACTCTTCCACCCACCTTCCTTTGTGCTTGTCCAGGCGTGCCTTAATTCCTTCGCCTAAGCTTCGATTTGCACGTTCCACTAAGCCGTTGGTTTGTGGGTGTTTAACTGACGCGAAGTGCTGTGTGATTTTCAACTTCTCGCACCAGTCTTTGAAAGGGTTGTCGCAGAACTGTTTCCCGTTGTCCGAGATGATTTCGCCAGGAAGTCCGAAGCGGCATACAATATTTTCCCAAACAAAGCGTTTTACCTGGTTGCCAGTGATTGTCACTACTGCCTTTGCTTCGATCCACTTAGTGAAGTAGTCTATAGCGACTATGAGGAATTTTAACCCCCTGCTGCAACAGGGAAAGGGCCTGCAATGTCGATACCCCACTTGTAGAATGGCCATGGTGCTGTAATTGGTGTTAGCTCGTGTTGTGGTTGGCGCGGGATGGGTCTATGAACTTGGCAATCGTTGCACTTCCTTATTAAGTCCCGCGCATCGCGGTGCATGGTGGGCCAGTAGTATCCCGACCTCAAGGCACGAGCCACCACGGACCGTGGTCCTGAGTGCATGCTGCATGAACCTTCGTGGATTTCTCACAGTACATAATTTGCTTGTAGGGGGCCAACGCAGCGGAGCCATGGTTGCAGGAAGGAGCGTCGATACAGTATATTGTCTCTAAGTTCGAATCTTTGTGTTGTGCGCCGTATCCTGCGAGCTTCCTTCTGCTCTTGGGGTAACGCTCCTTTGCTTAGGAATTCCGTTATCGGTGTCATCTATGTAGGACCTTCCTCCTCTATGACTGTGGATACTTCCATCTCTGAGATTGATTTGCTTTTCAGTGTTTCCACCAGCACTTGCTTTGACAGGTGTGCAAAGCTTGTCGAGGCGATCTTGCTTAGTGCATCTGCCTTGCGATTTTCCCCTCTAGGAACTTGCTTGATGGTGAACCTGTCAAAGCCTTTGATCAGTGTCTTGGTCTTGTCGAGATACTGAATCATATTTTCCTCTTTAGCCACGTATTCGCCCAACACGTGGTTGGCTACTAGCCGGGAATCCACATTTGCTTACAGGTTACGTACACCCATTCGAGCTGCAATGCGTAGTCCGGCGATTAGAGCTTCATACTCTGCCTCATTATTTGTTGCTGTGAATTCAAAACGCAGTGCGTAAGTGAATTCCATTCCTTCCGGATTTGTGATAATGAGGCCTGCTCCGGACCCATCTACACATGAAGATCCATATGTGAATAAGATCCATGGATCTGACAGTTCCTTCTTGCTTGGTACGGGTGCATCATCAGTGTCTGGTTTTTCGATGATGAAGTCTTCTAGTACCTGTCCTTTTACTGCGGTACGTGGCCTGTAGGAGATGTTGTGCTCACCTAGCAATACACTCCATTTTTGCAGTCGTCCTGATGCGTCATGTTTGGAGATGATTTGCTTGATCGGTTGGTCTGTGATCACTGCTATCGGGTGCGCTTAGAAGTACCTGCGCAGCCGCTTGGCGGCGAAGACTAATGCTAAAACCAACTTTTCCATTGCGCTATAGTTCATCTCTGTTATCTTGAGCGCTTTGCTTACAAAATACACTGGAGTTTGTACCGAATCCCTATCCGTCAGTAATACTGCACTGACTGCTCCCTGAGTTGCAGATAAGTACATGATCAACTCTTCCCCTGGTCGGGGTGCTACAAGTGTGGGGAGTGTTGCAAGGTGTTGTTTAAGCTGCGCGAAGGCTTCCTCCGCCTCCGTAGTCCATCGAAAATCTCTCTTTTTTATACACTTCTTGAGTGTTTTGAAAAGGGGTAATGACTTGTCTGCTGACTTGGATAGGAACCTGTTTAGGCCGGCCAGCTTTCCGTTGAGAGATTGGACTTCCTTCAACGTGCGCGGTGAAGGAAGTTCGATGACGGCCTTAGTCTTTTCTGGACATGGTTTTATTCCCTCAGGTTCTATCAGGTATCCAAGGAACATGCCTTCAGTAGCGCCGAAGGTACATTTTTTGGGATTCAACTTCATGTTGATCTCTCGTAGAGTTTTGAACGTTTCCTCAATATCACGCACTAACTCATCTTCAGTATGGCTCTTTATGACCAGGTCATAAACATAGACCTCTAGGTTGCGGCCCACCTGTTTTTCGAAAGCATTATCTACTAACCGCTGGTAGGTGGCGCCTGCATTCTTCAAGCCAAAGGGCATTTTTGTGTAACAGTAGACGCCTTGGCTTGTGTGAAAGGCCGTTTTTTCCTCGTCCTCCATAGCCATCTGGATTTGATGATATCCTTTGTATGCATCGAGGAAACACTTTAATGGATATCCGCACAGAGACTCTATTTTCCAGTCTATCTCTGGTAATGGGTAGCAGTCTTGTGGACATGCTTTGTTAAGATCGGTGAAGTCTACGCACATCCGCCAGCTACCATCAATCTTTTTTACCATGACTGGATTGGAGAGCCAGTCATGATAGTAGACTTCCCGCATTATTCCTGCCTCTACCAGCTTGTGTACCTCTGCCAGGATTGCCTGCGCGCGCTCCGGAGCCTGGCCGCGCTTCTTCTGGCGTATGGGTGATTATCCTTGTCGGATTCTCAGCTTATGCTCTGTGATTGAACGTGGTACCCCAGTCATGTGTTTTGGCTCCCATGCAAAAATGTCCAAGTTTTTTTGTAGGAGTACACATACAGCTGCTTTGCCGTTGTCCGACAGTGACCCTCCGATGGATATTTCCTGTTCCGGGTATTCAGGGTGAATTGCAACTTTCAGATTTGGAACTTTGGTTGCGCGTTGTTCTGGGATCGGTGCTGTTTTGCATGTAATCGTGTTACATTCTCTATGCGGTACAGTGGCATTGTAAAGAGTAACAATACCACCTTCTACTGGGAATTTAAGCATCCCATGCGCTGTTGATGGCACTGCACACATAGCTGATATCCCAGGTCTCCCGATAATGCCATTGTATGGCGAGGGAGATTTAATCACCATGAATAGCCGTCGCGGAGTGTTTTTCATTTCCGATGCTGACTGGTAGTCGTATTTGCCCCATAGGCCATATCTTCTCACCCGTAAAACCCGTCAGCGCCGTTCTGACCGGGCTTAACTGACTGCGTATTTCAGGCCGCAGTCGCTTGAAGCAGTTCTCATACATGATGTCTGCGGATGCTCCACCATCAATGTACATGCGGTGGATGTCGTGACCCCCCGCGCTAATCTCTATGTTGAGTGGTTCCACCACTGTGTTGTCTGCAGTTAAGGTGGGGAAAGAGATTTCGCTTCCACGAGAAAACTCCTGGCTAACCTTCTGCCTAGTGACCCGCTTCAATTGATTGTATCATGTATATGGTGTCGGCCTTGTCCTTGGGTGTCTCTTTCTTGTTTCCACCCTTCTGTCTATCCTTTCCTTCCTTGATGTTTTAGACCAAATGGTCCAATCTGCCCTCTTTAACCATTTTGTCAATGAGCTGGCGCAGTTGGACGCATTCGTTAGTGGTGTGGCCCTTCTGTGCGTGGTAGTCACAGTATCCACTCCCGGTGCGCCGATCCTCTGGAGTGCGCATTTTTGGCGTTCTCGGGAAGTTCGCACCTTTTGTTGTGAGTATTTCCTTTGGAGTCTTGGTCAGCGTGGTGTATTTGTCATAATCCCTTCCGCTCCCCTGACTGCGATAGCTCCTATTATGGTTGCTACTCCGGTCGGTGGATTGTCTCCCAGGTTGTTCCTGTGGCCGATAGTTCGAGTAGTGTCTTTTGCTATCCGCTGCGACGGCTTCTCCTTGGACGAAGGACCGAGAGCGTTTCATGAGTTCATCAAAGGTTTCGGGAATCTTGTCGTTCAACCTCTTGATGAGTTATGGGTTATTAATCTCATTCATGAAACCAGAAATCTTTAGCACTTCAGGGCATGCTTTAACTTGCATGCATTCATCTTTGAAGCGTTCCATGAATGCGCTTGTAGATTCTCCCTGGCGCAGCTTTACCCTGGTGAGTTCGACAGGATTTTTAGCGCACTTCTTCTGCTGAGTAAAGTTTAGGCGAAACGCCTTTCTCAATTCCTCAAAGCCATTGATACTTCTGCGCGGAAGTTTCCTGAACGAGTTCCGCGCGTTTCCCACCAGAGTGGAGTTGAACATGTGGTACCACACAGGTTGTGGCCAGTTTTCAATTGTAGCGGCTGATTCAAAAATTTTGAGGCATCTGGATCACCTGTTCCGTCATAGGTTTTTACGTTGGCAGGCATACGCCTCCTTTTATTCTCTGAGAAGTCACTGATGCGTCGAGTGAACGCATCCACCTTTTGACGGCGCCACGGGAGGGATATATCTTCATCCTCCTGGTCATTATATCTGTTTCTGGACTTCCAGTGTCCAGTTTCGCTATCCTCGTTGTCCGAGGAATTTTCAGATGACGAATTTTTCCTCCTTCAGCGCTTGCGCCGACTGTCCTCAGAGTTTGTACTCGGAGGGCTTTCACTTGGGGAATATCGTCGCCCAAGTCTGTCATGTATCTTGCGGCTACCAAGTCTGGTGTGGACACTGGTACGCCGTTCATCCTCTTCACTTCCTTCCAGATTCTGTGAGTTGAACGTCTCATCATCCTCAACTCTCTTCCCAATTCTGTTAAACACAGGGGGTCGGCGGTTGTCTCTACCGCGCTTCTCTCTCTGACGGCGCGGTGGGGAGGTTTTGTATTCCGAGTCAAAACTGAGTCGGGCTTATAGGCTTCGACTCGACCTCTTTCTAGCTTCCTCTTTCATGAGAGCGGCCAAGGTTTCATAATTTTGGGATACGAAATCCCCTGGTGTTACTTCCGGTGCGACCCCTTCTAGAGAGAGGGTGTTCGCTTCTACCGCTGTGCCCTTGTTTCCATCCGGTGCATCTGGTGCCTTTGTCAGGTTAGTCTCTAGCACCGATTGAAGGGGAGTGGTAAGAACAGTGCGAAGTGGATCCACTGCGCTGGTGGTGGTTGTAGTAGCCTAGGTTGCCACCGAGCGCGGTTCCACCAGAGGGAAGACCAAGTCCTGGCCTAGTCCCTTGTTTTTATCAGTACTGGTTGTCCCAGGAGTCTGCTTGGAAGCTGAACCGATGTGCGGCTTCTTTCCGGTAAGATCTGTTTGCGATCGCTGATTTCCATGCTTCGTCATTCTAGTCTTAGTTCTTAGTGAATGGTCCCACGGATGGCGCCACTTGTTGATACAAAAGTTGGGCGTTCCTTGTTTGGGGCTCCGGCTCTCGTACCAATTGTTGATTGTTGCTTGAGACCTGCGCACTAAAAGACAGAAAACACCGTTAGGCTTATCGTGGGATTGTCTCCCACGATTATCCTCCGGCGTGAGAGTAAGTAATCGGTTTAGGGTTAAAGGAGAGTTAGGGTTTGTAGACCGTACCTTTAACGAGGGATGTGATTCCCTTTATATACACACGGAATCCTTGTTGGTTCCGTGTTCCTCAACCTTCGGCGTATCCCGCCTAAGTCGGTTGGGGAATGATTATCTCCATAATTAGGAGATATCCGATATCGTGTTCCATAATTAACATTGGGCTTGGGCCTTCGTGGGCCTAAACACTTATCGGCGTAGCCCAGTTCGTGCTGGGCTTATTAGTATTGGGCTTTGGTCGGGTTCATGACCCGACTATAGACTATAGGTCATCAGCCTTCAACACAACCCTTTGGCACCTTTCACTAACTCCTTCAACACAACATTTCTATGGATAGAGGAAAGAACTATCAACAAGATGCACTTCAGTTGTCTTGATGATGGCGAAGCTTAGCAACTCATGACTTGAGCTTGCACGTCTTCAAGAGGTGGTGATCTCGCCTTAAAAAGGAACCTAGAGAATCACACAAACATAAAACTACATAGAATGATCTTATGGATTAGTGGTTAGAGATGTTAGAATACTGAGAGAAAGTATATCTAGGAGTGGTAGTGAGCAAGAGAGAAATGGCTCACTATTTATAGACAAAACATGTCTACTGTCCCACAGTTCCCACGGATCCCTCACCAGAGGGATCCGGCTAGGGCAAAACCTGGGATCCGGCTACTGGGTCAGTTTATTCCGGATTTTGGGTTGCAAACCGGGTTATGGGTTATGGGTTATGGACCATGGGTTATGGGTAATGGATTATGGATACCCAACAAGATGCAATGTACCTAGTCATTGGGTTATGGATCATGGATAATATCCAACATGGCTTCAAGCATGATGTCATGCAATGGGTCATGGGTTATGGATCATGCTCCATGAGTATGGGTTGTGGACTTTGGTTTTTACCCAACAACATTCATTGTACCTAGTCAATGGATCATGGATCATGGGTCATGGGTTATGGACTATGGTTTTTACCCATTACAACATATATAAAGTACATATACATTTAAATGTAAACCCTAGTTTGTTATACATATGTATTTCTATAAGGTGTAAACAATATTACTTGCTAGTGTTATATAAAAATGTCTTTGGTTTTATATAACTTATTTACTAAAGATGTTTTGATATAGTTTTAATATGTTTAGTAAAAGTGTGTTAGTAAAATATTGGCTCAAACCTTTTACGTATTTTATTTGTTTCGTTAAAATCATTTATGTTTGTTATCGACAAAACATTAGAAGATCTTAAAATATAAATAAACGTTTTTATGTCTTATTTGTATTAACAAACTGTTTGATCCTGATCCCTATGACAATCTTTGGAAGTTCCAAGCTTATGATAGGGCTACCACATGGAAGTTGTATGACTCACCTGGTGTTCATCATGTATCAACAACTAATGGAGTAGATGTGTTTATGCTGGTAGAGAAGGAGTATCCACTCAGAGCTGGGATAATGATTGTCATGCTATCTGCCAAACTTATATGAAGATTCTAAGATTGCAAGAGTGCTGCTTAGGAAGATCATGGATTAGTGTGACCAAGCTATAAGGACTGCAAGGGAAAGATAGTGTTTGAAAGAATCCTCAGAAGACTTGATTCATAAACTTGCAATTTGAAGGTAAATAACAAGTTCAGGGGAGGATTGTTGGGAACTAGAAGTCCAAACCCATGTTGTGATATATCAATATGTGTGTTTTAGAGAAAATCTTCAAGGTTGTAAACCCTGATACTAACAAGAGTATCCATATTATTAATCAATAATATTGAAGCATTTTGGTTATAATTGTGTCTATTGCATTGTCACTGTTTCATTGATTATTCTTTGAAGTGTTATCAAGTAGTTTCCGCATACTTTTAGCATCAAGCATAGTTTCAATCATAGTTGTTTTGGAATCATCCAAGGCAACACATACATACAAGCTAAGTAGATTCGAAGTTTGGGACTCACAATAACTCTGCAGAATTACTATTTATATGGACAAAATTTTTAACTAATGGAATGAAATGGACAACTCCTGAAGAAGATATGATTAATCTAGAGAC
The DNA here is from genome assembly GCA_019973895.1 of Chrysanthemum seticuspe. NCBI lineage: Eukaryota > Viridiplantae > Streptophyta > Magnoliopsida > Asterales > Asteraceae > Chrysanthemum > Chrysanthemum seticuspe. The sequence continues at coordinate 182,791,580 of BPTQ01000008.1, read as the reverse complement.
TGAGTATAAGAACTACATCAATAAGAAAAATAATATCTAGGAACCATGGCCATCAACTCAAGAAAATGTTATGAAAATTGAGCAAGTTGATCCTACCGAACCAACATATTTCCCAAATTTTGATCGTAATGCAGATGTGGATGATGGAACTATTGATGCCTATAAAACTCGAAGGTGTTGTGATGAATACGAGAGTCTTTATGCTGAATCTGTAATCCGAATTGGCAAAACTTAGTTTGACTCATTGACATGACTATCGAGCAATGGTTGGATATAAAGCTTGGAGACCGTAGGAACGTTGATCCAAAGACAAGGGAAGAAGAACAATTCGCATGGTATAATCAAAGCTATAAAGAACAACTCGAAGAATATAGAGAAGTAATGAGGAAAAGAGATTTGATAGGAAAATATGGGTATGATGAATTAAATACTATTGATCTTGAGTTCATACATTGGTTAAGTTCTAAATTCTCAAACTACAAGAAAATGGATGCATTTACTAAGAATGAACTTTGGTTTTATTGGTCAAGAAGAGACGATGAGGTAGAACTTACTGATGATGAAGAATTTTATAAGGATGGCAAAAGTTCTAAAGAAACTTTAGGGAAGCAGGATGAAGTTGCTGAGCTTTTTAGAATTGAAACTGATATATTTAACTATGAGACACCTTTGTGAAAAGAATTTTAGGAATTCAATTATCATCTTCAAATTGACGATGATTTATTTAAAAATTACATGTGCCATGAGGAATACAAAAGTACATGGAATGACATGGAGTTTCCAAGATACGAGAGGCCATGGTAAGATGAGAAAATAGATCATGAATGTAAACCTTTGAGATTTAAAAATGGATACGAAACATGGCCAACTTGTAATTGGGAAAAGGATGGATTTTGTAATGGAGGAGATTTGCTTGGAATGAAAAGAATTGGAAATAACATTTATTTCCAAGGGTATTATTGGTATGATCTAATGGAAGATAGTGAGTTGAAGAATTTAGCTTTGCATAAGAAAGCAAGAATTGAGGCAAAAAATGACATTGAGGATGTGCATCCAACGAAGGATGAATGATTATTTGGCGGATAGTGGAAATAATGTAGAAACACCAATTACCCAAATTGATTCCAATTACAACTACTATGATGATCTTTGCAAACCCCTTGATGATCTCACATAAATACCTCATGATAATGAAGGGACATGGATGAATTAGAAGACTACTTGGTTTCTAATAATGAATTGTATTTGTTGATGAAGAAAATGAAGTATACAAGGAAAGAAAGTGCAGATTATTGGCATCCCATATGAGAAACCACCAAGATTCAAGTCCGGAAAATTTGAAGTTATCAAGTACTCCTTTGGGTCGTTGGAAGAATATAGGGCTATTAAGATTTATGAGAGCGACATTTGGATAAGAACCGAAGATAATGTATCACAAGCCTATCAAGATATTTTTCGTAAGAAAGATGAAGAGTGGTGGTACGTGACAAGAACAAAATAGGAGCTGAAGAAAGTCTAACATAAATACTTGGCAATAAACAAAAGTATTGATCGGGATACAATCCGTATTATTTTTTGTTTTCTGTCGAGTCTGTCCACCCATATCCTCGATACGGTGTATCCAATTCAATGTATACGGCGTATTGAAGGCCCCTGAATATTTTAAAACTTTTATTAAATTTTTATTGAGTCTTAAACTTTACTGTCAGATACCTCGATACGACTTTTCTTTGTGTTGTAGTCATGCTGGAATACAAACGCTCTTCAACACTTGAAAAGAAAAAGTTGCTTGCATTCATACCATGGAGGATCATACCGAGAAAATCCATAGGAGTTTTTCAGTTCTAATTCTTTATATATTTATGTTTATGTTGTTACTTTTGTGCAAGTGGCCGTTGTACATCTTAAGTGGGGGAGGAGAATTAGAACTTTACTTGTACTTATTTTAACTTGAATAGGCTTAATCTCTGTCCAAATTTAATATTTTTAACATATTTTTGCTAATCATTAGATGGATAACCTGGACACATAACCTTTTATTTCTATATTGTGAGGATTTGAGCCTATTCCGTTTGCCCAATTTTATCTAAATTCCCCAAAAATATAAGTGTGTCGATGATTTGTAGTAAACTTTAAAACTTGGCTTAGATACTACTCGAGACCACAATAATTAGCATTATTGAATAACCGAAGTGACTTATCTAGATTGGTAAATTCTTAGGATACAACCCAATGGCATATTTCGTTTACATCTGTTATGTGATATTAACTAACTACACTGGTTAGTTAACCCTTGTATAAAACCTTTTTGTTACTCTCATTTTTAGAGTAAGATACCCCTAGATAAACCCTCTGAGCCTATCCTTTCGTTTGTTACACCAAAAAATTTGTTTCGTTACACTCTTACACCTTAGCCTACCATGTAGATTAAGTCCTTAGTTGGTTGCTAGTTACTTATGTGTAAAGTGTGTATTTCATGTGTTCGTATGCGTTTTTCTTATCTTTGGCGAGGTCAAAAATTGCACATTGCAATAGGAATGTGAAACTAGTTATTTTTTATTTTGTGTGTTTACTACTTTCACTTTTATTTTTGTTAGGATCGTTTGTATGGAAGATTTGGTGAATCGGGAGGTCTTGGAAGATGGAAGAATACCATCTTCAAGTTAGAGAGAGAAACAAGAGAGAGAAGGGAAAACTAGTAGGTGTTTTATTGATGAAGGATGAAATTACACTAAAAGTCTCACCCCTCCATGGAAGTATGGAGGGGTATTTATACCTAAACACATACATCTATGACTAAATGACATAACAAGCCCTTGTGTTTAAGGTAACAAAGATAGAAAATGTAATCCCGTCAATGTCGTTCCATTTACGAGTTAGGAGCGATTCCAACAATCTTCCCCCAATGGGACGACATAAGGGATTACTTACACCATTTCCTACAAGTATAAAAAACAAATAAAGGGAGGTCTTCATAAGCTCTTCAAATGCTGAGGATGATGAAAGTTTACGCTCTCTGTCTTCTTCGTGTACCTCGACTTGAGAACCGTTTTCTTCACTTGTAGGCAAATGATGTAATATGCATGAATTGGATTAACTTCCCCCCAATTTATGCTGCATGTCTTTAGCAGCTTCTCCGTACATTCCTTTTTGGAGAAGTTTCTGAATCAGCTTCCCCCCAAACTAACAACCGTCTTCAGCAGATTCGAAACTTTGATGTAGTGAACATTTCCTCTAACTTTTGAAGTTTTCAGTACGCAGCGGAATTTGTAGATGAGCAGTAAACCACACAAGGTAAATCTGACTTATTGCGGAAAATCCGTTCGGGGGTAACATGCAAGAAATCAGCAAGATCTTCTCACATATGTAGATGCTTCACACCAAACAATCCGCGAAAGATGAGATGAAACGACTTCCCCCTGAATGTTGCGGTCTATCAGAATAATAGTTACTTGTGAATATGCAATTACTCGATAAAATGACCGTGTGTGAGGCATCACAACATCATATTTAGATAACTTCCCGCATGATAACTCTGTGAAAATGAGACGATAACACCAACTTGAGAAATTTGCACCACAGATCGTCTCATTTCTTCCCCCTGATTGAAGAAATTCATGAAGGGAAACGGGTTTTCTAAAAAAAATCCAAAAATATCAAAGAAGCAATGAACACCTATACTCTCTTCCCCCTGATGTTTTCAATGAATCATAATCATACACCACGTATGTTGATGATGAATTGGAGACAGCAAAACCATGTATGTTCAAGTAATCGAACAATTGTGAAGTACCATAAGTATCATGTGAGAATCAATTACTGATAAGACTTCTCTACTCGTGTATACTCTTGATAACGCTACACGCGTCGTTCGGGGTCAAAGGAACTTCCTTTTCGTCGAGCAAGTTTTTCAACACCCTAGGTAGTGAACCTAATCATTGTAGTGTAGTATTAGGGTAAGCCACGGGAATTGATATCGTTTTCTAGGGGAATAGGAATGCTAGTGAGAAGTTACTACGCTAAGGTTGGGGTTGAAGAAGATTATTTTTTATCTTTTTTATGTTTTTTAGGAAATGGAAAGGTACGAATCTCGGAGTTTGAGTTTGGGTGGTTGGTATTTCTATCGATTACTTCTACTTATCTAATTATCTAAACTAAGGTGTATGTAGTCTATGTCTATTGTTGTGTGCTCGTATGATAGTTAAAAATGTATTTGCTTAGGTTTTATTACTCCCTAGTTATCTCCTATTGGTGGTTGAATTGTCACGTCCTTATTCTTAATTGCGTTGTGTCTCTAAGGTCGTAGGGTATGCGTTTATCCCTAACTCTTTGAAACTACCAAAGGTTAAAGACTACAAAATCTCTAGGATTTATAAACTTTAACTCTAAGGTATTCTTTGAATGACTAGCCTACAATTACTCTACGCGATCATAAACTAAGATTCATCAAAGATTAATCAAGCATTACAAACACAACGAATGACCTATCGCAATACTAGGTCAATCACAATAAAGATAAGAGACAACCAATCAATATTCAATAACTAAGTTTCATATTACCTAAGCAAACACACAAGTAAATTAGCCAGACATGGGGAACATGCAAGCATACACACAATCAAAGGAAGACATAATTAAATTAATGACGTAAAACACTTATCTTGATGTATGATAGGGTATGGAACCCTAAAATACTGTACAAGACAGCCTTGGTTCGGTTTAGGTTTTTACTCCAAAAAGACTACACACTGAAAACTAAAAAAATTCGGATTTTATATATAAGATTACACATACGACGGCGTCACCCTTTGATTTGTGAAGCCGTCGAGCCACCGTTATTAGGGTTTCGTCTTGGCCACGTTAGTCTTGCGACGGCGTCACCTTATGCTTGTGACACCGTCCCCTTCAGTCTCTGACGTCGTCTAGATCAAATCTAGGCCGTCTGAGTTGCGATGCCCTACTCTTTTAAAACCTAAAGCCGTCACTTGTAAATGAGCAATTTGGCTACTGAGCCGTCACAAAAGTTTTCCGACGGCGTCGCTAGTTGTGCATGACGCCGTCCCCTTCAGTTCCAGCAGCCTGAGTGTCTCGATTCTTGACTTTGGCCATTTTCTTCGTATATTCGCGCCTTTTCGTCTGAATAAGTGTCATTCCAGCATTTTGCCTTCAAGATACCTAAAAAGTGAAAAGGAGCGATATTAAGTAATAACGGATACAAAAGTGATCAAATAAGGGCATAAACGACCCCTCAAAAAGGTACATTTTAAAACCTTATCAAATATCCCTACACTTGGTATTTGCTTGTCCTCAAGCAAGTGTACTTTTAGCCAATCAATTTATAAGTTAGAGGTCATGAAGCATTAGTTTAGAACGATTCACAACACATATAATCCCCGCAAAAGTCATAACAAGCACGGAAATTACATACTAGCACCTCACATGGGGTGTTTGGATACTCACATCTCTCGGGTGTATATGAAATATAACAAGTTGGAAATGGAAGATAAACACTCATTAACCGGTCCTAGTACATAGATTACCATAAGCTTAAGACTAGATCAAACCTCCATCGCTTTGGCATAAGCACCTAGGAAAGACTATCCAAGAGGTCTTTTAAAGGGTTGTAATGATAGGCTTACGGTAGGGAAACAAAGGGTTTGGTGGGATAGGCTATTTAGTGGTGGCAAGTCAAAAATATTTATGTTACAAGCATGCGAAGAATGGCGTTGCTAAGCCAAGACTCGACACTCTAGACTCTAGATAACTGAAACAAACAAACATAAATTAAAAGATAGATGTAGGATGGTAGCCCGTATGTTTGTTTTTTTTTCATACACTTTTACTCTACCATCCTCTACGATAACATCAAAATGATAGGGATTTATAGGCACATCCCCACACTTGAGTTTTTACTACTCTAACACTAATTTGACCCGAATTGAAAAGATCAAAACACTTGGAGTACATTATTATGCAAATAAAGGGAATTTGAATTTAACGTTCCCTTCCCGTCATTTCATAAAATTTAACTTTTCCCATGAGTCCCAATCGTCCCAAAACTGTGTACAAAGGATATGACTCGACTTAGCAACTTATGCAAGCAACTAGATAATTGAACTAAGGGTTTAGTGTGATAACAATAATGCACTAAAAGTGAGTGCATACAAGGTAGGCTAAGGCGATTTGGGTGTACATTTGGGGGTGGGGTGTAAACAATGCTCTTCATTGATATTCTGGAAAACCAAAACATCACGAGAACCGCGAAAAGGATAGGCTCTGATGTGACAACTCGCAATTTCAGGTCATTTCTCAAAACAATTTATGCTTCACCATTTCAACATTTATCGTAAACTAGGTTTGCGTGTTCCAAATTCGCGTAACCTTAATGGTTTAGCGGCGAATTCATGATCATATCATCACGAACATTTCATATGGACTAAGTGTAGTCTACATTTCATTAGCATCATTTGCATCATGTTAGTTCATTCATGACTTTGCATTTCACATTTAACGCGTAAATTTTATATTAAATAAACGTTATCGCGTGAGTTGTTATTTTGAATATTTAATCCGTTACTTCTAAAAATGATCCCGATATATTTTTATACTTACATTTAGTTTATAAAAACTATATTTTGAGTTTACCTAGTGTTCTAAATTTATTTTGTATATAAATCGTTAAATTTATATTATTACGACGTTTTTCTTAAAAACTACACGATAATTATTATAGCACTCAAATTTTACAAGGAATGTATTTTTACAATTTTTATGATCTCATTATACTTTATTTTGATCTATTAAAAGTTACTTTCACCTAAAATTTCCTTAAATACACTAATGTATATAAAACCTACAAGTTACATTTTACTTATACATTATACTTACATTTTAATTATACACATGCAATAAAAGAAAAAAAAAATTGTGAAACATTCCCCCCTAATATCCGGCCAATGGGGGGGGAGGATAGTCAAAGTGGGTAAGAAAATTTTATTACATATATACATCTACACTCCAACTTCATTTCACACATTAAACCACAATAATTCAAGTTACTCAAGTTTTTTTTTTCTCTCTTCTTGTTTCTCTCCAAAACCGGCCATATCAAAGGTGTAACAAGGGATCATCAATTTTTCAAGCTCAAGTGTTAAATACAATCTAGATCACACTCTTAATAAGGTTTTGAAATAAAAACCTAGGGTGTTTAGGCTAACCTTTGTTCTTTGCACCTCATCATAATAGCTTGTAAGCATATTTCTATCATTTTTCATCTTCTCTTATCATTACATATGTATTTTATCATTTTCATAGCAAGCATGCAAGACTTGTGTTAGTTATACCATTTTTACCTTGATTTTAGAGTTTTATATATATAAAGTCATCCTATAATTATTCCCTTGGTATATTTTGGTCTTGATGATGTTTAGGAACCCATGACACCCTAAGAAGGTGTATGGTAGGATTAGATTAGCTTTGGAGTTGATTTGAAGGGATTGGAATAGGTTTAGTACGAGAAAAACTATTTTCGACAAGTATTAAAAGTGGTCTGTCCTTATTTTGTTTTTCTGGAAAATCCAACAGTAGGCACGAATTTTTGGCCTTAATATTTAGAAAATATACTTTAAAACGAATCCGTGGCCGTTTGAACGGATAAAAACGGAGTTATAACGAAGAAGTTATGAATTTTTCAAGTTTGACGACGAAATATATAATTTCTGAAAATTTCAGCAAAGGGTTTTTGTTTTGTACGAGTCAAAAACGAGTCCTAAGCTTTACAAATTATTTCGACTTATCAAAAATATATTAGTATACTTTGATACGAAGCTAAGGACATATAATACGTAGAAAACGGATTTATAACGACAAAAATATGCACGTTTTCATAAACTTGCCGTAACTATTATTTTTAGAAAAACTATATTATTTTTACGAGATAAGTGTTAAGGTAACTAAAACGACCATATTGAAGGCTGTTTTTAACTATGATGTGGAACTTTTTGTAACGAAGTGTCTTCTAATAAAATCGAGATCACCAAACATGTTTTCTAAAACGATCAACCGTTTGTATAGCGGAGTTGTAATAAATTATTTACGGATGCTTAAACTTTGCCGAAACTCATTTTTAACACAACATTTGGACAAAATCACCATCTTTAGCCTTTATTATCTTTATGTTCGAGACCTCTATGACGAAAACTCATGAACTGAAACTTCTAGATTTTGATACAAGCTTTCCAAAACCGTTGAGTTCGTTTCCTAACGTTCGACGTACACCATTTTACGACTAGCTTTTCGAAGCCATTTTTGTCACTTTCATGAAAATTCCGACGACTTTATTTTACGACGAAAAGTTATAATTTCACAATAAATCATTACAAAACCATTGTAGATTTTGACGTAAATACTTGTAAAGTGATTTAAGAATGATCAAGACGTCAAAAGAGTATTTTTCGACGATAAGTATTATTTTCAAAACTCGCCAATGGTATAAATAACATACGAAATGCATGCATAACATTACATCATAACTCATTACGTATCATATCACTCACAATAGGTCAAGGTTAAAGTATCACGCTATACCTCGGTGTACTCACTCTTGTCATCATACCAGTTTATCAAGTGAGTTTCATAGCCCCTACTTTTACTTGCTTTCATAACTGTTTTGGGGGAGATACATGCTCAACTATTTTCATTTACTTTCATAGTTACTCTAAACATTTAAGGATTACTGTGAGTCATAGCCCCTACTCTTTTAATTGTTTTGAATTACTTTTGGGGGAGATACATGCTCAACTATTTTTATAACTATCATGATTATTTGAAACTACATGTTTAACTGAACTGAATGTTTAGTCATATCCTATATCATAAATCATGGAACTGAATGTCTTGGGAATATCCTGGAACTGAATGTCTTGGGATTATCATTGAGCTGAATGTCTTGGGATTATCATTGAGCTGAATGTCTTGGGATTATCATTGAGCTGAATGTCTTGGGAACATCATTGAGCTGGATGTCTTGGGATTTTCATTGAACTGAATGTCTTGGTATAATTATGTCAAGTAAACATTGATACATTAAGTCATGCACTATTATATGAATTCATTTGACATCATGCGCTTGAACATAAACTATATACATTTTGGCAATGGGTTGTGAATACACAGGTTGCAAGTTTTGAATGGGCGGAACTTGGAACTGAGTGGATTTACGATGCCTTTGCTGCATAAACGATTTTGAAAGGCTTTACATTTCAACACAAACTCTATGAACTCACTCAACCTTTGTGTTGACACTTTTAGCATGTTTTTATCTCAGGTATCTAAGGCATACACTTCATGGCATGCATGTGGACACATCTTAGAGTCGCGGTGACGACGCGTCTCACTTGGGTTTTACTCACATTAAAACATCGTTTGAATTGTAACAAACTTATTTCCGCACAAGTTGATTTTCATTTGGGACCTATACTTTGTAAACTCTGATTGTTTTATTAAATCAAACGATGTGTTTTCCAAACGACACTTTAGGTCGTTCAATATATCTGTAACTGTGATGCTATGACTGTCAATCCCCAGGAATTCCATTCCGCTGCAAAACAGGTAATTTGGGAGTGTGACAGATTGGCATCAGAGCTTCAGTTATAGAGAACTAGGTTGCATCATTGACCCTAGACTATAACTACATCATCATAGCATCTCATCATTTCATCACAAGTGCATGTTCACTTTGCATGCGATTTATACGTACATTTTTCGAGTTATTTACTTTCATTTCATATCGATTGTCACATGGATGCCTTTAAATGCCCATTCCATTATTCTTTCTTCATACTCTAATGTGGAGAATTCCTTGTCATTCCCTATCACAATTTTTACATCAATTGACTCATCACCGATAACGTCGAATGCCGAGATAAACCTCTAAGTACGGCAAAGTCACTCTCATTCCTTTATATCACCACTAACATGTCGAGTTACACGTTATTCACACATTAAGCCACTAAACCACCATACATTTGAAGCACTTACGACATCTCATAACCCATTTCTTAGGAAACCGTCGATCATTTTAAAAAAAAAACCTCAAACTTATCACCTTCTATCACTTCTCTTTAGAGCGCTTATTCTTAACATAGGATTTGACTACGTCTCATTTTCCTTTTATTTTGAAGAGTTATGGCGCCGAAGAAAGCTGCACTAGAAATGACACCAGCTGCTATCCAAAGGTATGTAGATGATTGTATAGCCGAGGCACTAAGGAAAGAACGAGCAACAGTAGCTGCTGTTACCGAGGCCACAACTGCTGCTGAAACTACTAGACTTGCTTACATCCAAAGATTTCAAGAGTTGGCTGTTCTTTGCCCAGCTATGGTTTCGGACAATGAGAAACTATTGGAGAATTTCATTGGAGGATTTCCACAAAGTATCCAAGGAGATGTAACTCCTTTTGATCCACAAACAATTGAAGAATCTGCCCGGATGACTCAAGTACTCATGGCACAAGTAGTAAAGAGAGGCAATATCACCAACACCAACCGTAACAACAATATCAACAACCGCACCAACTACCACAATAACCAAAACAACAACAACAACGACGATAATCAAACCAACGACAATAAAAGGAAATGGGAAAATGACCAGGGAGGTTATAACAACAACAACCAAAACCGTGACACTAACCATCACCAACAACATAATAGAAGACAAGAAGCCGCCAGGGTTTATGTTGCTGCACCAACAAAGGAAAGAACTTATACTGGAAACTTACCACGATGTCATCAATGCACGCTACATCATGATGGTCCATGTGGTATATGCTTTATCTGTCAAAAAGTGGGACACCTTGCTAAGGACTGCAAAGGAAAAGGATATGCTGGAACACACCCACTATGTACTAGATGTAAGTTTCATCACTCAGGTCTTTGCCCTGCCAAGTGCCGCCAGTGCCAAAAATTAGGACACCTCGCCAGGGATTGTAGAGGTAAAACTATAATGACATGTTTCGAATGTGGGGAGCAAGGACACTATCGGAGCCAATGTCCCCAAAACCAAGATCAACAAGTTGAAGGTGCTCTTGAGGAAGTATACATGTTAGAAGGAAGAGAAGCTCAAAAGGATTTCAACAACGCGGAGGACTGAAGAAGTTCGGAAACTAACAGTCTTATTTTTTTTCCTTATGCACTATGTCGTACTAAGTTTATGTCTTTCATCGTATCCGAATCTTTATAACTTAAGATGTCTTACTGTTTGATAAACCACTCGTTGTAAAATATTCTCATCTATCGTACTTTATTTTCTTTCCGATTTGTTATTACTTACGAGAATTTTATTTCTTTTTACTTCATCGACCATTTTAACGACACGGTTTAAATCCTTGTAAACATTGAGAGTTATAACAACTAAACCGAACGTCACGTCATCGTTCCTTAATTATGCATAGCCTAGCTAACTATGTCTAATTCTGGAGGGATCACGTTATGTTGGGAGCGGTTATTTATAAATCTTAGTGCAAGCAAAATTTTCACATGTTCCAATTCAAAGTGTTACTTATAAGAGATTCATCCGATATTTTCTGTACTATGATGTTTTGTACGCTCTCAATCATCGACAACCGTAACGACACTTCTCCATGTTTTCTCTCCTCGTTATTCATCACAAACTCAAAAATTCGATAGACTAACACGAACTGAATTCAGGGACTGAATTCCTTTTTGGATGGGCGAATGTGACAACTCGCAATTTCAGGTCATTTCTCAAAACAATTTATGCTTCACCATTTCAACATTTATCGTAAACTAGGTTTGCGTGTTCCAAATTCGCGTAACCTTAATGGTTTAGCGGCGAATTCATGATCATATCATCACGAACATTTCATATGGACTAAGTGTAGTCTACATTTCATTAGCATCATTTGCATCATGTTAGTTCATTCATGACTTTGCATTTCACATTTAACGCGTAAATTTTATATTAAATAAACGTTATCGCGTGAGTTGTTATTTTGAATATTTAATCCGTTACTTCTAAAAATGATCCCGATATATTTTTATACTTACATTTAGTTTATAAAAACTATATTTTGAGTTTACCTAGTGTTCTAAATTTATTTTGTATATAAATCGTTAAATTTATATTATTACGACGTTTTTCTTAAAAGCTACACGATAATTATTATAGCACTCAAATTTTACAAGGAATGTATTTTTACAATTTTTATGATCTCATTATACTTTATTTTGATCTATTAAAAGTTACTTTCACCTAAAATTTCCTTAAATACACTAATGTATATAAAACCTACAAGTTACATTTTACTTATACATTATACTTACATTTTAATTATACACATGCAATAAAAGAAAAAAAAAAAAAAGAAATTGTGAAACATTCCCCCCTAATATCCGGCCAATGGGGGGGGAGGATAGTCAAAGTGGGTAAGAAAATTTTATTACATATATACATCTACACTCCAACTTCATTTCACACATTAAACCACAATAATTCAAGTTACTCAAGTTTTTTTTTTCTCTCTTCTTGTTTCTCTCCAAAACCGGCCATATCAAAGGTGTAACAAGGGATCATCAATTTTTCAAGCTCAAGTGTTAAATACAATCTAGATCACACTCTTAATAAGGTTTTGAAATAAAAACCTAGGATGTTTAGGCTAACCTTTGTTCTTTGCACCTCATCATAATAGCTTGTAAGCATATTTCTATCATTTTTCATCTTCTCTTATCATTACATATGTATTTTATCATTTTCATAGCAAGCATGCAAGACTTGTGTTAGTTATACCATTTTTACCTTGATTTTAGAGTTTTATATATATAAAGTCATCCTATAATTATTCCCTTGGTATATTTTGGTCTTGATGATGTTTAGGAACCCATGACACCCTAAGAAGGTGTATGGTAGGATTAGATTAGCTTTGGAGTTGATTTGAAGGGATTGGAATAGGTTTAGTACGAGAAAAACTATTTTCGACAAGTATTAAAAGTGGTCTGTCCTTATTTTGTTTTTCTGGAAAATCCGACAGTAGGCACGAATTTTTGGCCTTGATATTTAGAAAATATACTTTAAAACGAATCCGTGGCCGTTTGAACGGATAAAAACGGAGTTATAACGAAGAAGTTATGAATTTTTCAAGTTTGACGACGAAATATATAATTTCTGAAAATTTCAGCAAAGGGTTTTTGTTTTGTACGAGTCAAAAACGAGTCCTAAGCTTTACAAATTATTTTGACTTATCAAAAATATATTAGTATACTTTGATACGAAGCTAAGGACATATAATACGTAGAAAACGGATTTATAACGACAAAAATATGCACGTTTTCATAAACTTGCCGTAACTATTATTTTTAGAAAAACTATATTATTTTTACGAGATAAGTGTTAAGGTAACTAAAACGACCATATTGAAGGCTGTTTTTAACTATGATGTGGAACTTTTTGTAACGAAGTGTCTTCTAATAAAATCGAGATCACCAAACATGTTTTCTAAAACGATCAACCGTTTGTATAGCGGAGTTGTAATAAATTATTTACGGATGCTTAAACTTTGCCGAAACTCATTTTTAACACAACATTTGGACAAAATCACCATCTTTAGCCTTTATTATCTTTATGTTCGAGACCTCTATGACGAAAACTCATGAACTGAAACTTCTAGATTTTGATACAAGCTTTCCAAAACCGTTGAGTTCGTTTCCTAACGTTCGACGTACACCATTTTACGACTAGCTTTTCGAAGCCATTTTTGTCACTTTCATGAAAATTCCGACGACTTTATTTTACGACGAAAAGTTATAATTTCACAATAAATCATTACAAAACCATTGTAGGATGACATTTTGACGTAAATACTTGTAAAGTGATTTAAGAATGGTCAAGACGTCAAAAGAGTATTTTTCGACGATAAGTATTATTTTCAAAACTCGCCAATGGTATAAATAACATACGAAATGCATGCATAACATTACATCATAACTCATTACGTATCATATCACTCACAATAGGTCAAGGTTAAAGTATCACGCTATACCTCAGTGTACTCACTCTTGTCATCATACCAGTTTATCAAGTGAGTTTCATAGCCCCTACTTTTACTTGCTTTCATAACTGTTTTGGGGCAGATACATGCTCAACTATTTTCATTTACTTTCATAGTTACTCTAAACATTTAAGGATTACTGTGAGTCATAGCCCCTACTCTTTTAATTGTTTTGAATTACTTTTGGGGGAGATACATGCTCAACTATTTTTATAACTATCATGATTATTTGAAACTACATGTTTAACTGAACTGAATGTTTAGTCATATCCTATATCATAAATCATGGAACTGAATGTCTTGGGATTATCCTGGAACTGAATGTCTTGGGATTATCATTGAGCTGAATGTCTTGGGATTATCATTGAGCTGAATGTCTTGGGATTATCATTGAGCTGAATGTCTTGGGAACATCATTGAGCTGGATGTCTTGGGATTTTCATTGAACTGAATGTCTTGGTATAATTATGTCAAGTAAACATTGATACATTAAGTCATGCACTATTATATGAATTCATTTGACATCATGCGCTTGAACATAAACTATATACATTTTGGCAATGGGTTGTGAATACACAGGTTGCAAGTTTTGTATGGGCGGAACTTGGAACTGAGTGGATTTACGATGCCTTTGCTGCATAAACGATTTTGAAAGGCTTTACATTTCAACACAAACTCTATGAACTCACTCAACCTTTGTGTTGACACTTTTAGCATGTTTTTATCTCAGGTATCTAAGGCATACACTTCATGGCATGCATGTGGACACATCTTAGAGTCGCGGTGACGACGCGTCTCACTTGGGTTTTACTCACATTAAAACATCGTTTGAATTGTAACAAACTTATTTCCGCACAAGTTGATTTTCATTTGGGACCTATACTTTGTAAACTCTGATTGTTTTATTAAATCAAACGATGTGTTTTCCAAACGACACTTTAGGTCGTTCAATATATCTGTAACTGTGATGCTATGACAGTCAATCCCCAGGAATTCCATTCCGCTGCAAAACAGGTAATTTGGGGGTGTGACATCTGAGGGGTTAACTAGGGGTATCGTGTACTAAAGATGAGTACAACGCAAAGGTGTGGGGGAATTACTCAACCGATGTGGAAGAAGTAATTATATTACGGGTATCAAACAAGGGTTATCCTAATGCCTCTTTTCATCTAGTTATTCCTAACTACACTAGTGTAGTCTTACTAGCGATCTCGGGATGCATCACAAAACAAGTTCTAGAATCTATTATACTACCGGTTCACACTCTAAGCATTAAAGATGAATGCTTTAATTCCTACTAATCTAAGGGCGATCCTCACATTTTGGGTGAATTTAAGTGGTAAAGGGTTTTTGTGCTAGTCATATAATTTCCTATCCATGAGACGCTTTATTAAGACTAATGGCCCACTCCTATATGTCATGAAAAATTTTAAATTTGGGGCCAAAATTACCCTAACCTACATTTTCTCATGGTTTATTACACAAATACAATTGGAAAAAGCAAATATTCAAGGATCAGCATAGTTTCAAAGTTCCCGTTTTATTTTCCCTCCCTACACTTAAATTGAACATTGTCCCCAGTGTTCCCCGAAAGTATCAAAGTTATGACAATTGAAGGTAATAAAAGATGAAAGAAACTAATATTCCCCTGATTAGCTCGGTAGGATCCGTGTAAAGTGGTGGTTACATCTTTCTTCAAGAAGAACGTTTGCGTGAAAAGCTCATTCTCATCTTATGTATCTTCTTCTTGGTAAATTAAACCTGCACACTTGAAGAAAACAAACGAAACCTTTCGCGTAAAATCGGCGATAATAATATATATAGGACTCTACTAAACTAGGATATAATGCTTGTGGAATGGATGTTTACAGAATTTCTGGAAAATTAAGACCTGGAAAATTCCAAAAATTTATAAGTAGCTCAGAAAACGAGAAAAAGTAATCAGTTGTTTCTGCTCCTTCCTGACGCCGTCAGGTTGCGATCCTGACGCCGTCAGATTATCCTGACAAAAACTGGTCTGCGATTTTCTGGAAACAATTCTGGAAAATTTACATCTTTAGAATCTGGAAAAATTTCCTGCAAAACATCCATTATGACTCGATACAAGCATTTGACTCGAACAAACACACATGTATATCTTTTAAGTAATTGAATTCTCATGTTTACGTTTCTTTTGAAAACGTGTGTAATCCTCCCTACACTTATCCCTTATGTAAAATACCTTTATATGTAATTAAGACGAGGTTAAAGACACAATAAAGCATTTTTACAAATTTAAACATGAAAATAAACAATCAATAAAAGATACACGACACAAACAAGCAAACAATTAAGCATGGGTTGCCTCCCACGAAGCGCTTTTCTTTATTTATGAGTCTTGTAGCTAGACTCGAAGTCGTGCCCCTACGTGACTTCATTACCGTCACCTTCTTTTTTTGCTCTTCCTTCATCAAAAGGGCGTAGATGTTGTATGCTTACCATGGATTCCTTGCCAACGTCGTCTATTATGGTAACGGTTTTATCCTTTAGATTAGTTTCCTTCACCGTATAAGGCCCAAACCATCTTCGTTTGTTTCTACCTCGTAATGCTCTTATTCATGATTTGTATAAGAGTATTTTCTCTCCCTTTAAAAATTCCTTAGGGTTCTTTTGTGTTTGTGGTATTGAAGTGGGATTATTTTCTAACTTTTTATCGCGCTTCCACAATGTTGCATGTAGTCCTTGAACCATGAAATCTCTAAGCCCTTTTTCCCAATCATTCATTTTCTTCTTAATCACATTTTTAGGGACTTGTTGATTCTCATCCGTAATATTCTCCATGATCTTAAGAGGATACCTTGGAACAATGGGTATCCTAGCGTACCCTTTTCCGCTTTTAAGTATCATGATGCCCTCCCCGCATTTGACGGTTGCTTTGGCAGTGGCCAGAAAAGGTGTCCCAAGAATGAGTGGCATGTTTCTATCTTCCTCAATGTCTATGATCACGAAGTCCACCGGATATACAATATTAGCCACCTCTATTAAAACATCCACTGCGATTCCTATGGGGTAGACATAGGTGTGATTTGCTAAGGAAAGTCTAAGATCGGTCCTGGCTGGCTTCTCCCTAGTCAATTTATTATAGATTGATAATGGCATTATGTTTACATCAGACCCTTGATCAGCCAAGGAATTTATATTACCAATGTCACCTATGCTACATGGTATCACGAAGTTCCCCGTGGTGTCTCGTTTTTTCGTTACTGGTTTTTTTAGAACCAGCTCATACAAAGGTCCCATAGGCATGGTGTCATACTCTTCTTCTGTTATTTTTCCTTCAAGGGCTTCCCTAAGAACCTCATTGTACCTAAAGTTGTTCACTTGGTTAACAATGGTTTTTTTGTTAATTTCGTGCTTAAGGTAGTACTCAATGGTCTCGGGCTCATTATTAGGTTCAACCTCCTCCCTCTTGCTTTTCTCAGTTTTCTTCTCCTCGACCTTTCCATCTTCAGGCATAATGGAAATGGCGTTAACAAATGAAGTGGGAGGATAATCATTGCTTCTTACTAGTACCTTTTCGGGAACTTTTGTCTTGGTATATTCTTTTACCAAGTTCATCATTTCCGTCATCTTTGCCTGCATTTCCTCTCTTTGCCTATAAACCTCCTCTTTAAATTTTGCTAATCTCTCCGTATGAGCTGCCATGTACTCTCTCATTTGTTCCTTAAAGCTTGGTGAGAGTGGTATTGGGGAAGTAGAATGGAAGCGCCGTTCGGAATTAAGATTTTGCTCATGACTTGGGGATTCGGAGAAAGGTGTTGGGTAGTTGGTGGAATTGGCGAAATTGACTATTTCCCGAAGGATTTGTACGGGGGCTCTCTTATGCCTTTCTATCAGATAATCAATCCTTCTCTCAAGAGCACTCATTTTCTCTTCGGTGACGTTGGAAGATTCAAGAGGAGTTGATATGGCATTAACCACTTTAACGGGGGTTTCAGGGGATTCATTCCAATCTTCGTAGCTTCGATCGGCAAGCTCTTCTATAATATCCCAAGATTCCTCTGCGTTAAAGTCGCTAAGCCTTCCATCGGCGGCTTGATCAATGGATCGCCTTGTGATGAAATCGGTATGGTCATAGAAGATTTGGATTTGAAGCCAAATATCAATACCATGATGAGGGACTTTATGGAGTAAGTCCTTGAATCGAGTCTATGCTTTGTAGAGACATTCGCCTTGAAGTTGTTGAAACGTCAAGATGTCTCGTCTTAGTTTAGTAGTTCTCCCCGGTGGGAAAAATTGAGCAAGGAAGCGAGAGGTGAGATCATCCCAACTTGAGATGGAGCCGGCGGGAAGTCGCTCAAGCCAATTACTAGCTTGGTCCCGTAGAGAGAATTGGAAGAGAAGCAGACGCGTGGTCTCCCGAGTAGTAGCATCGAGGTCGATAGAATCGACAATTTTAAGGAAATCCTTAAGATGCTGATTAAGATCTTCGGAACGAAGTCCATGGAATGCACATCCATTTTGCACCAACCGGATGGTGTCGGATCGCAGGGCCGTAGTTTGGGCTTGGTCGGGAAGCTCAATGGTGTTCCTATAGCCTAGGTGGCTTGGTCTCGAGTATTCACCAAGAGTACGGCCTCTTGGCGGGTCATTTGGTGGTAGGTTGATGAATGGTGGTTGGTTATCACCTTCCATGATGAAAAGTGATGGGGTTACGAACGAAGGTCACGAAGAAAGGGGATAGACTACGAGGAAGGTAAAAATTGGAAAAAAAAAGTTTACTTGATAGGAATCAAGCAAGGAAACCTAAACGAGGTGGACTCCTAACTAGCTATTCTATTCCCCGGCAGCGGCGCCAAATACTTGATAACGCTACACGCGTCGTTCGGGGTCAAAGGAACTTCCTTTTCGTCGAGCAAGTTTTTCAACACCCTAGGTAGTGAACCTAATCGTTGTAGTGTAGTATTAGGGTAAGCCACGGGAATTGATATCGTTCTCTAGGGGAATAGGAATTCTAGTGAGAAGTTACTACGCTAAGGTTGGGGTTGAAGAAGATTATTTTTTATCTTTTTTATGTTTTTTAGGAAATGGAAAGCTACGAATCTCGGAGTTTGAGTTTGGGTGGTTGGTATTTCTACCGATTACTTCTACTTATCTAATTATCTAAACTAAGGTGTATGTAGTCTATGTCTATTGTTGTGTGCTCGTATGATAGTTAAAAATGTATTTGCTTAGGTTTTATTACTCCCTAGTTATCTCCTATTGGTGGTTGAATTGTCACGTCCTTATTCTTAATTGCTTTGTGTCTCTAAGGTCGTAGGGTATGAGTTTATCCCTAACTCTTTGAAGCTACCAAAGGTTAATGACTACAAAATCTCTAGGATTTATTAACTTTAACTCTAAGGTATTCTTTGAATGACTAGCCTACAATTACTCTAGGCGATCATAAACTAAGATTCATCAAAGATTAATCAAGCATTACAAACACAACGAATGACCTATCGCAATACTAGGTCAATCACAATTAAGATAAGAGACAACCAATCAATATTCAATAACTAAGTTTCATATTACCTAAGCAAACACACAAGTAAATTAGCCGGACATGGGGAACATGCAAGCATACACACAATCAAAAGAAGAAATAATTAAATTAATGAAGTAAAACACTTATCTTGATGTATGATAGGGTATGGAACCCTAAAATATTGTACAAGACAGCCTTGGTTCGGTTTAGGTTTTTACTCCAAAAAGACTACACACTGAAAACTAAAAAAAATCGGATTCTATGTATAAGATTACACATGCGACGGCGTCACCCTTTGATTTGTGACGCCGTCGGGCCGCCGTTTTTAGGGTTTCGTCTTGGCCACGTTAGTCTTGCGACGGCGTCACCTTATGCTTGCGACGTCTGAGTTGCGACGCCCTACTCTTTTAAAACCTGAAGCCGTCACTTGTAAATGAGCAATTTGGCTACTGAGCCGTCACAAAAGTTGTCCGACGGCGTCGCTAGTTGTGCCTGACGTCGTCCATTTCAGTCCGAGCAGCCTGAGTGTCTCGATTCTTGACTTTGGCCATTTTCTTCGTATATTCGCGCCTTTTCGTCCGAATAAGTGTCATTCCATCATTTTGCCTTCAAGATACCTAAAAAGTGAAAAGGAACGATATTAAGTAATAACGGATACAAAAGTGATCAAATAAGGGCTTAAACGACCCCTCAAAAAGGTACATTTTAAAACCTTATCAACTCTTCTCAGCTAACTCTATACCGACCCCATTATCATTCTGATGGCTTTTTGTAGTGACTACTGATGGAGAAAACCCAATATGACGAACTTGAGACTGAAGTAAAATAACCCGAACTTGTGACTTAAACTTGCACTATTGTCAGACGAAGAACCCTTTTTCTTACAACTATCGAAAAAAGGTAAACTTAAAGTTTCTCAAATTATCCACAACTTTGTGTGACACTTGAGCACAACAATGTAACTCCTTAAAAGTGATAGCTATACGCTGTGAGCACAACAACGTAACTCATTACATCAGGTATAACTAGACAACTCAAGTCTTTCTCATTCGTAGCGGTTAAAGCTCGAACAAGGATCTCAAAGAATCATGCATCCAACCAACCCCGATATCTTCAGATACTAAGTACACGCACCCTTGATATCCACTTCAACCTCAAATAAATAATAGTGAATTCACGTCGTAGTCACATCTTACGGTTAAATGCTCAAAACTAGCGTTCATTAACAGTTTAAATGAATATTGATAATGGTTTCCCAATCTTGTCAACAATATATCCCCGTGAAAAAATTGTAACGACCAAAATACCACTCTTTTAACCAAAGCTTCTACTGGAAATGTATACCATGTATTAAAAAATACATTTGTAATACTAAACAAAATTTTCAGCCCAATGTATACCATTTTCGGATCTTAAAAAAAATTCCAAGCCCAATCCATTTGTTTATCTCATTCCAATAAAAAGGTAAGATTTCAGCCCATGAGAAAAGGAAACTGGATCCGGCCCATTCTCTTAAGCGTGAAGCCTGGGTCCAAAAAGTTCATACCCGATCCAACTATAAAATAATCAAACCCGGTTGCAAAACAATTAACCCTAATATTCCCCGTATAAAATGCCACTTATCACAACCAAAAACCCTAATCTCACTCAAAAATAAATCCGCCTACCCCATATCTGCTTACTCCAAACGCTTCATCCATCAAAGAAAAAACCCACCTAGGTCTCATCTCATCATCAACTACCATCAAGACACATCTTTTAAAGGTTTAGCTTGAATCAATTAGCCACGAAGACGATTTAAACTTCATGATCTTGAAATAAGGTCACGGGTAGGTTATTGACTTGTTCATACGTTTTTCTTTTAACCGAACAAGAAGAAGGATGAAACCCTTATGGTTTTAATCTTTCTTCAATTTTTCGGATATTTCACCAAACATAGATCGATGAAGAGTTGGTTTTCTCATGAAAGAATATCATGACGGTTCTGAAAAATCTCATAAGAGATGCGAGAGAAACCAAACTGAGATCTTGAATCTTTTATTTATTTCGTAGTCAAATCAAAGTTTAATTTTAAAATAATTGTTATTAGTTAATCTTTGAGTAATAAAAAACGATGATGCCTCATTATTGTCGGTGATGAATACTCTATTGTGGTAGTACATATTTACGCACAACGAGATGTGCTGAGACCATTGTAACGTTTTCATTAATATTTTGTCTTGTATGAATGAGTGTTGAGGAGTGTTGAGAGGGTCATGGCATGAGTTTAGAGTAGGATTTGATTGTTATTTGTTGTGATTTGCATTTGGACCGAGGATGTTGTTAACTGAGGTCTAACGAATGGTTTTGTTTGTGTTTGGTATTTTGGTTTGGTCAAAATCAAAGAGTCTTCTTCTTTATCACTTTTTCTTATGCGTAAAAAAGAAAAAAAATCCTTAGGCGTAAACTAGGTCTTACGCATAAAGCTTATGCGTAAGACCTTATGCGTAAGGCTTATGCTTATGCGTAAAAACCTTACGCATAACAGTTCTTACGCATAACTTCACAGTTATGCGTAAATATCTCTGAAGATGACTCCTTAGGCGTAAAAATAGGGTTTTGACCCATTGTTGACTTTTTCCGGCGAGTTTTCTGACCAAAGAATCCGTCCATCTTCATATAGACCCAGAAAATGACTAAAAAAGAATCAGACTTAACCCGTTTGACCACAAGATAATGACCAAAAGACCACAAGATTTATCACAGACTGGTACAAAAAATCACAAAGTTGCAGTTTGGACAAAAAATTGACACAAGACAATTATATTGCAAGCTTTTGACCTTTTTGACCAAAGGATACACTAAAACTCTACATAGAAAACTGTTAAAACACAAAAAATATGTGAAAGGTTAAAAACTATGTTGAAACAGATTTCCAATAACGATTTTGACAAGAAAGACATCACCAAAATCAACCAATGAAAAAAAAAATCCGACTTGGCTCTTGATACCAATGTTAGGATCGTTTGTATGGAAGATTTGGTGAATCGGGAGGTCTTGGAAGATGGAAGAATACCATCTTCAAGTTAGAGAGAGAAACAAGAGAGAGAAGGGAAAACTAGTAGGTGTTTTATTAATGAAGGATGAAATTACACTAAAAGTCTCACCCCTCCATGGAAGTATGGAGGGGTATTTATACCTAAACACATACATCTATGACTAAATGACATAACAAGCCCTTGTGTTTAAGGTAACAAAGATAGAAAATGTAATCCCGTCAATGTCGTTCCATTTACGAGTTAGGAGCGATTCCAACAATTTTTATCTCAGGTATCCGTACGTTAAAGAATATCTACCGGATTTATTATGATCGTGAGGTGGTGAAATTTTACACCCATAGTAGTTATGTGTTATTAAAAAAAGAAAAAAAACATAAAAATCAAAAAAATTGAGAAATACAAAAAAAAATGTAAGAGAGAAGAAAAGGAGAGGAATGTATGATAATCGATTCGTTAAAAAAACTTGACCGATTCATTTTACAAAGCTAATTGATTATTCGTTGGTACGTGTTATAAACCAACGATGTAAAGTATTGTTGTATATTAGTTAAAGTTGGATGTAATTTAACCAACTATGAGTAAGTGGCAGATATCGCCACTATTGTTGTATTTAATGATTGGGAGTTGGTTGTTAATGGGAACGCTAACTAGGGATTGTTTTGTCTAAGATATTCTTGAGTCTAATTCGTGTCTACGAAACAAAGCATGTGTATTCCGTGTTAAAGCGTGAGTTAGTCTATGATTTGTGTCTTTTTCAAGTTTCGTGGTTTGATAAGTAACTAATAGCATTGGTTGTGTGGACTTAATCTATTCGTTTTATTATTTATTATTTTACACCTCATAAGAATTTAAAACGTACATTTTTTGGGGGTCATTTAAGCCCTAAACTCGTGTATTATTGATCAAATATTGCTTAAAATTGTTCCTTTTCATTTTTTAGGTACTTTGGAAACAAAAGCTGGAAATCATGCATATTTGGACGAAAAGGGATGAAAATGTGAAGAAAACGACCAAGTCATGAAGATTCTGGAAAAAGGCACCATACACCGTCAAAACCTACAAGGTGACACCGTCACTTGAAAATAAAAGTATCAAAACAACCCAGATTTTACTAGAGACGGGTCGGTGAAAAAATGAAGAGATAACAAGTGACATTGTTACTTGTTAAAGGAGCTGGAATTCTCTGTAAAAATTATAAGTTGACAGTCTGGAAAAAATCATAAAGGAACGGTGTCATAGAATCTGGGACGGCGTCTGAAGGCATAAAGCGACCCCCTCACAAAGCTGACTTGGATGAGACGAAACCCTAATGGCGGCGACTTGACGGCGTCACAATTATAAAGTGACGCCGTCGCAAGTGTAATCCTCTATATAGTTTTAGAATTTGCAGCATTTAGTGTGCACACTTGGAGAGAAAGTTGATGTACGAATTGTTTAGGATTTTTTTAACAATAATTTAGGGTTTTAATACCCTCATTCATTAAGAGATAAGTCTCTTAATCCAATCTATCATTATATTTAATTCAAGTTCAATTATGATTACATGTTTCATTATCTTTTTCATGTCTAGCTAATTTATTTATAGTGTTTGCTTAGATCTAATGAAACCTATTTGTCAACTATTGATTGTCGTCTCTTGTTTAAGTGGTTGTTACACGTTAAGTTTAGAAAACTCGCTTCTTCCTTTAGTGTTGCGAGCTTGAACGTCCTAAAAACGTATTTGTGGAAAACTAGAAGGGGGGTTGAATAGTTTTACCGATTAAAACTTCGTTTTAAAACATTTAGATCGACTTATGTCAAGCTCTTAGGATGTGTATGTTGGACGTTGATAGATGTATAAATAAATGTGTAATGAAAGATAAAGAGTAAGGAGCACATAACCACGACACGAGTATTTATAGTGGTTCGGCTACAAGGACACCTTCCTTGCCCTACTCCACTCCCCGAGTCACCTACTCGAGAGTTCGTAAACACTACACCTATCTCCTTATGGCGGAGAAGCCTTCACAACGTCGCTTACACCTTTTTCTGGTACAAAGCTAAATACCGAGTTCTTTCACACCATGGCGAACCACACCTAACACAACGTCGCCTACCCTTTATACGGTGCTAGGCTAACCACCGAGTTCTTTCACACCAAGGAGAACTAATCCTAGCACAACGTCGCCTACCCTTTATTTGGTACTAGGCTAAGCACCTAGTTCCATTACTATAGAGGAACTACTACCCTTCACAACACAACACCTAATCTCAAGGAGATCCACTCCTTGTTACAACACCATCAAGGATATCACCATCCTTGGAAATAAACAAATACTTATATGTATAACGATGCACCTCATCGATCATACGACCTAGGCATTCTTCCCAAATGCCACTTGATTTGATTCTTAGGCATCCTTCACTAATGCCTTTGACACAACGCTTGGCACCCTTCACTAATGCCTTCGTCTTGACACATTTAGCATTCTTCACTAATGATTTTGACACGAACGATAAGCACCTTTCACTAATGCTTTCGTCTTGACACTTTCGGCATCCTTCACTAATGCCTTCAACCCAACATCTACGGAGGAAGAAAGAACTATCAACAAGAGAACCTCAGTTGTCTTGATGATGACGAAGCATGGCAACTCATGGACTTGAGCTTGCTCGACTTCAAGAAGTGGTGATCTTGCCTTTAAGAGGAACCTAGAAGATTACACAAAAACAAAAGACAAACTACATAGATCTCTTGGATCTGAGGTTAGAGAGATACAATACTTGGAGAAAGTATATGTGAGAAGTGGTGAGCAAAAAGGAAGAAATGGCTCACTATTTATAGAGGAAAAATTCTACTGTTCCCCGGATCCCACGGATCCCTTCCACAAGGGATCCGTCTAGCCATTTATATTACCCAATATACTACATACTTAAGTTTCTACCCATTTATATTACCCAATATACTACATACTAGTTATGTGTATATTTTACCCAAATATGTAAACACTAGTTGTTGTACATATGTAATATTAAATCATAAAATCACTTATACTTGTTTTAGTGTTTTATGTGAAAATATGAATATTTTAGAAACTATTAGTTCAAACCATTTACGTATTTTATTTGTTTCGTTAAAATGATTTTACGTTTGTTATCGACAAAACATTAGAAGATCGTAAAATATAAATAAACGTTTTTACGGCTTATTTGTATTAACAATCTCCCCCTTTTTGTTGATGACAAAACATAAAATTATTTTAAGGAAAAGCTAAAATTCGTAAAAGTTTGAATTTGTAGTTTTTACTTTCTTCTCCCCCTTTTTGTCGAAACAAAAAGAGCTTCGAAAGAAAACTAACACATTGTTTTTAGGAAAAACATGTGAAAGAAATAAAGGAATAAAGAGCAAGTAACGGGAAAGGATCTCGTCTTTACTCCCCCTTGACGAGTCCATCCATATGTAAGGGCGTCGAGAAAGTAATACTAATCTAGTTTGTTTGCAAGTAAGTTTGCAAAAGATTTCGTCTAAGTGACTAATGTGCTCCCCCTTGATGATTGCAATTTTGCAAGGGGATGTCACGAAATGTAATCCTAATATTGCAAGTAATTTGCAATGTATTGCTTTGACATAAAGCTCCCCCTAGCTTTAGGATGTCAAAGTCTTCATGTGTAAATTGAATAACTACAAAACAAAGGTTAGAAAACAAGTCTAATTCACAATATCCTGCAAATGTGGTCCAAGTTAGTAGAAAATAGTTTTCTGTCTTACGGATCCCACGGTTCCCTCCTAGTAGGGATCCGTCTAGGCAATTCTGAGGGATCCGTATAGCTGATGATTAATTTCAGCAATTGTGATATAACAAGTAATGTTATCACAAAAAGTGAGATAAGAATACAACGTAATCATATACTCAGAAATATAACAAGTAGCATGTAATTTCATTTAACAAAACTAGAGTTATGATATACATGACTCTAAAAACTAAGAAAATAAGAAAATATATGACTAGGAATTTCTAGACCAACTATCGCTTGATGCTAGGACACCACTAAAATCTTCTAGCTCAAGTTTTGTTTAGGTTTGATCTCGTCGAAACGTTCGAGGAGATGATAGAACATGAAATGTTGGTCTTCTCGTACTTCATGTATCAAACTTTCAACATGTTGACAATGATAGCAATCTTTGTCATGGCTAGGTAATGGTGGTGGAAGAAATGAAATGGCTTGATGCGAAGGATCAAGTGAAGCGGCTTGTAGAGCTTCAAACGACGGAGGAATTGGTGGAGGCGCATTTGAGAATGGCTCGACCAAGAATGATGGTGGTGGTAGAGAAGTGTCAACTTCCATATGGTCGGGTGGTTGACTTTGATGATTTCTCATAATCCAAATAGGATTATATGATGTAGACGGCGAAAAGGAAGCCGGAGCTAGTGTTGACTCAACACTTTGATTTTGTACCATTATTCCTCCTAATGAGGAGAATGTTGTCGGCGGAGGCGGATGAGACGGCCTAGGAGGCAAATCCTCTAAATTGTAGAGGTGTGGTGATGATAGTGGAGATGTAAAGGAGATAGCTCTAGGAACCAATGGTGATGGTTTAGTGGAGATGATATTGTTTGGCCTAAGAGGTATGGTGGTGTTTGGCATAGGTAGTTTTGTGGGTACTATCCTTTTAGAAATTGGTTTGATTGGTTGAGGAAAGATCCTAGCATTTGTTGGCTTGACCGGAGATGATTCGGTTGAAGAGATTTCGTGTATAACACGAGCCTTTTTCTTGGGTGGTTCTTTGGTGGATAAGTTACTACTTGGGGTTTTTCTCATGATGAGATGATTTCAAGAAGTTTGTAAGGGTTTCTAAAGTGCTGAAAGTTAGGATGAAGGTGATGACTATGGAAATCCTAACAATGTGGTTTATAAAGCAAGAGATTTGGCAAGTGCATTTAAGCCTTAAGCCACTAAGATTCATTGGAATGTGATGATTAACATGCACAAGAGTCAACTTCAGAGTTTGTACTGATCTAGGAACTCATTTAAGATGAGATGGAGTGTTTGAGTTAGAAAGATGAGTTGAAATGATTGTTTTAGCAAGGTTTGACATAAACTATCATCTGGATCCCACGGTTCCCTCCTCAGGGGGATCCGTCTAGGCTAATCCTAGGGATCCGGCTCTCAGCAGCTATGGAAGAGTAGAAATGATGTTTCTAATATCTAAGATCTATATCACCTTGAGTGTTTCAGTCCTCCTAAGTGTCTTAAATGAAGGGGTGCTTAAGTACATCAAGGTAATGAGTGATGTAGCTAATGATTGCCTTTTATGGAAGGATTTGGAACTTTCATGAGTACCAATGAATGAGCAAGGATGACACTAAAGATGAGAGTGTCAATTGAAGCTAAATGATCCTAGAGATCAGGTTGTGACTTAGGATAGTGTTTTGGAAAATATCCTAAAGGCTTTGAGATGGGAAAACTAAAATTTGATCAACTTTGATCAATTTTGAGGTAAGGATGATTTATGATCAATTTTTCCATAATCGAAAGATTTCTAAGACTAGATGTGAGGAATGATGTGAGAATGATGAGTGATCTAGAGAGCGGAAGAGTAATGGGTTTAAGTGAAAACGATAGATTTACAAGCGTCTTGAGTATGATCTAGGTGAGTTGAGTAGGAAAGGATCTACTTAACTTGATAAGGACTTAATTTGCCTTAAGGCACTATGTCTAGCTTAGTGTGAGGTGTTCTAAGGACATGTTTGAAATACAATTATTGCAATTGCATTTTCTGTTTGCCGGATCCCACGGTTCCCTAAGAGTAGGGATCCGTCAAGCACAAACTTTGGGATCCGTCTATCTGCTAAGCAGAACCTTTACAAAAGGTATGCAATGACTTTGAAAATGCATCATATTTCAAGTTTAAGAGGTTCTAACACTAAGATATCAAATGAGATCGAGCTCACAAATAACAAAGAGGTTTATCAAACTTAACAAGCACTATTCAAGAAACTCAAAACATATTTACGATCTATATTAGTAAATCATTTGTATTAACAATGGCGTGCAAGGTATATGTCAAGAAAGAAAAGAGTAATTGATGGTATTCACGACAATAGAGTTGTGAGGTGCTAGTTCAAGAAAATCCTATACTTCATCCGGAGTTGTTGTTTTGGTCAACGGAAGCAATGAGCTATGTATAGTCATTACGGATAGTGATTAGCATACAATGAACTTCATCCGTGAAGTCATGTAGCTCTTCTCGATCAAGGCAAGATAATCGCTTGATGAGGAAAGTGGTTGTGATTAACTAAAAGAAAAATCAATTATACAGCTTGTTTGATTAGTAATCCTAAGACAACGCAAAGTATTTCCATTGTAAACTTACTTTAGGAAAACATAAGAATATAGATTTCTCAAGTGAGAGAATGAATATGAGACTATTACTAGCGATGCTCAATTACGGCTAAACACGACCATTTTTACGGGTGATTCCACATACCCAACTTCCATCAAGGAAGCAATTCAACCATTAGGTCAAATTGAGTTTCTAGTGCAATGAGTTCTCCAGTATTCATTCTCAAGTTAGGAAAATTTATATTCCTACAATGGCCTATCGAAGAGTAACAATGATGATACTTTTCTTCGTTTTTATTAATATTATACTTGAAACAACTAAGGTGACGAAGGTGTCAAAAAATTAAAAGTTGTCCATATGGTGAAAAAAATGATTGGATGAGCTAGTTCAACATATGTTGTTGGAAAGCTCGAGTTTGGACTTTCGGATATGAACAATTATATTTGCGTTTGCAAAATAATTTACTTGAGTATATCGGATGAAATAATCAAGTTGTCAATCCTACTATGAAGCTTGGAGAGCGATCATGAAAAGGAAAACGGGAGATTACATCATCAACACAAGTGTAGGTTATGATCCGATGTACATTCTTGTTGTTTTTAGAAAACGATACAAGAAAATATGAAATCAAGAAATCATATAAGCACATAAAACATTTATGTTGCACACATGACAAACTCAATCAAACAACCATTAGGTGTGTTATATGTTTTAAACATTTTTCAACTTATAAAACTAACATTTTTGACACAACTAGATGTTATCCCAAACACTCCTTCAAGTAGCACATTGATTAGTAGAAAGTTACTAAATCGACAAGCAAGAGAATGAATAGCAAGGTAAGGAAACCACATATGTTATTCAATCAAATAAGCACAAAAGCTATTTGAGATAAGCAAATAATCAAGTAATGCAAAGAAGACAATTTATCATTTAGCATAGCATACGAAAGTTCTTTTCATCGCTTTGTGTTAAATGTAAACATGTATACCAAGCTTGATTAGTTTCTTTTATGTTTATAAATATGATCAAAACCTTAATTTCAAAAGAGGACACATTGTTATTCAAAGATGAAAACATCCGTCTCCAATTAGATCAAAAGTTGTGCAAAAGTTATGACCGAAAAATGACTTTCTATTATAAATCAATGATTCTGTAAATTTTTGTTTTGAATCAGTTTATGAAATCATTTTTAAATTAAAGTAGACTCAAATACCTTTAAAATGATAGGTGGCACGACTTCTAATGACTTACGGTTAAAAAGTTATGAATTTTTGAAATTCAGACAAAAACTGTCTTCTGTACCACGGATCCCACGGTTCCCTTGCTTGAGGGATCCGTCCAGTTTAAACTGAGGGATCCGCGGATCAGACACAGAAATACAAAAATGCATATTTTGACCCGACGAAAAGGTTTAACCTTTGTAGACTTTTTAGTGAAGTTATATTACCCATTTTTACCTTTATTCAAGCTTGATTAACAAGATATCTAACAACAAAACTTAAAGAAAAAAAATTAACAAAACACTTTTCATATTATGCTTATTATAAGAGAGAAGCATACATCACCATTTTATCCACAAGCAATTAGCACGTTTTTTACCAACTAATTGTAACTAAGAGAACATACCTTTGCTATATTCCCTTTGTATGGTTTTAGAAACCATGGACGCGAAAAACTTCACGAGCTTTAAAAATACTTAATCGTATTTTGAAAAAGCAAGTTGTGGTCACTTTGAATTCTTCTTTGGGTGTTGACTTCTTTTTCTTCGGATAGAACGAAGTCATTGGAAGAATTCTAGTATGAAGATTTCTCAAAAGAAAATGTTAGAATGATCTATCACTATCCAACATAAAAATGATGATTTCTAAAAACATGACTTTTTGTTTTAAGAAATTATCTTCTTTGTAGTTTTCAAACATACACGGATCGTATCAAGTTTTCAAAGTACAATATACTTTAAAAAACTTGGTAACGAAGCTCTGATACCAATTGTGGAAAACTAGAAAGGGGGGTTGAATAGTTTTACCGATTAAAACTTCGTTTTAAAACATTTAGATCGACTTATGTCAATCTCTTAGGATGTGTATGTTGGACGTTGATAGATTTATAAATAAATGTGTAATGAAAGATAAAGAGTAAGGAGCACATAACCACGACACGAGTATTTATAGTGGTTCGGCTACAAGGACACCTTCCTTGCCCTACTCCACTCCCCGAGTCACCTACTCGAGAGTTCGTAAACACTACACCAATCTCCTTATGGCGGAGAAGCCTTCACAACGTCGCTTACATCTTTTTCCGGTACAAAGCTAAATACCGAGTTCTTTCACACCAAGGCGAACCACACCTAACACAACGTCGCCTACCCTTTATACGGTGCTAGGCTAACCACCGAGTTCTTTCACACCAAGGAGAACTAATCCTATCACAACGTCGCCTACCCTTTATTTGGTACTAGGCTAAGCACCTAGTTCCATTACTATGGAGGAACTACTACCCGTCACAACACAACACCTAATCTCAAGGAGATCCACTCCTTGTTACAACACCATCAAGGATATCTCCATCCTTGGAAATAAACAAATACTTATATGTATAACGATGCACCTCATCGATCATAGGACCTACGCATTCTTCCCAAATGCCACTTGATTTGATTCTTAGGCATCCTTCACTAATGCCTTTGACACAACGCTTGGCACCCTTCACTAATGCCTTCGTCTTGACACCTTTAGCATTCTTCACTAATGCTTTTGACACAAACGATAATCACCTTTCACTAATGCTTTCGTCTTGACACTTTCGGCATCCTTCACTAATGCCTTCAACCCAAAATCTACGGAGGAAGAAAGAACTATCAACAAGAGAACCTCAGTTGTCTTGATGATGACGAAGCATGGCAACTCATGGACTTGAGCTTGCTCGACTTCAAGAAGTGGTGATCTTGCCTTTAAGAGGAACCTAGAAGATCACACAAAAACAAAAGACAAACTACATAGATCTCTTGGATCTGAGGTTAGAGAGATACAATACTTGGAGAAAGTATGTGTGAGAAGTGGTGAGCAAAAAGGAAGAAATGGCTCACTATTTATAGAGGAAAAATTCTACTGTTCCCCGGATCCCACGGATCCCTTCCACAAGGGATCCGTCTAGCGTAAAGCTAGGGATCCGTGGGACGCTCATCTTTACCCATGGGTATTTTGGTTATGGGTCATGGGTCATGGGTTGATCCATGGGTCTTTAGCTAAATACAATGTATCTCTTGAGTGCAATGCACCTAGTCACATGGGTATGGGTCAAAACCATGGGTTATGGATATTATCCATATATGATATAAGCATGATGTCATGCAATGGATTATGGGTCAAGCTCCATGGGTCATGGGCTTTGGGTTGTCCCAACTACATTCAATGTATTTGCCCAATGGGTTATGATACTTAAGTTTCTACCCATTTATATTACCCAATATACTACATACTAGTTATGTGTATATTTTACCCAAATATGTAAACACTAGTTGTTGTACATATGTAATATTAAATCATAAAATCACTTATACTTGTTTTAGTGTCTTATGTGAAAATATGAATATGTTAGAAACTATTAGTTCAAACCATTTACGTATTTTATTTGTTTCGTTAAAATGATTTTACGTTTGTTATCGACAAAACATTAGAAGATCGTAAAATATTAATAAACGTTTTTACGGCTTATTTGTATTAACAGTATTCATGTACTAGAGTGCACTAGTTGACTTTTCGCTGTGTGCCTATTATCCAGTGCTAGAAGCTTCGCCAGAAGCAATCGAGTAGGTGATTTTGGATTAGCTCCTGGGGAATTCAATAATAGACGCATGTTGGCATTCCAGTCCTCCCTTCGCCTTTTATGGCCACATATCTTTCCGGCTAAGGATTGGTCGTTCAGAAGAGATTCTTTCTCGTCCGATCATAGCCGTCTGAGAGTCCTATTGCGTGAATTGCATTGTTTATCAACACATTCATAGAAATAGGATATTTGGCACCTCCCTACGACCTTAGGAATAAAACGCGCCAATTAAACAAGGATGTGACAATTCGACTAATCAATAGGAGATAACTAGGGAGTAGTGAAATCTAAGTGAACACGCTTTTACCTATCATTTGAATCTCTCATTTAATTTACTTGTCTTTTAGTTTAATTATTAGTTTTAATTAATAGTTTTAAGAAGTTGATAGTCAAACCCCCAATCCAATACCAATATTTTATTTGCTTTCGTATAAATTAAAAAAGATAAAATAATCATCCCTCACCTTAGACCTATTCGTCATACATCTCGACCTTCCCAACACTATTCCCCTAGAGAATAATTAATCTCCCGTGTCTTACCTACACTACACTACAACAATTAGGTACACTGCCTAGGAGGATTGTAAAACTTATTGTAAGGTTTGCAAGAACCCGCATCAACACCAATTATAAATGTTTCCCATGCCTAATCCTTACCCTATATCATTCTTAATCTTAACCTTTAGCTTATTGAGATTAGGGAATTGAGCAATCTCAGATATCGCAGTCATCGTTATGATTGTGTGTTTGTGATTTTGTCTACCTTTTCGATGTAATATTATTGGTGAAAGATTACTTGGTCCTATATTTAGCTTATTCGTGTTAAGAGTCGAGCAATTATGGGTATCGTGGTCGTAGTTAGGATCATGTATTCATGATTTTGTCGCATTTTATTGAATATAAGATCGGTAGAGATTAAAAAGAATGATCAACCCTTAAATCTTCATCATTTAAACCCAATTTACGTTTTTAGATTCGTTGCTCCTAGACTTTAGTGGTAGAGATGTGTATCCTTATCAAGCTTATGATAGAATACTCGTCATGAATGAGAACTTGAGAGAATTACTAAAATGTTACCACATAGATTATTTGAGTGATTTGAGTGTTTTCATTTTCCTATTTTGTGAGGTTTTTGGTTGTTCACTTTTGATTGAGTAATAAACTTAAAAGATTATTTCTAGACTTTTGTTTGGGACATGTTTTCATAAGAAAAATATAAGGTCTAATTGAGGATATGTAGAATTCAAGTGGGGGGGGGGGGATATTTGATGACATCAAATAAGGACTAATATTATGCATCATTTATCCTATTTTTATTGTTCATTTTATGTTCATTATGTAAGATATGATACTTAATTGCTTACTTTTATTAATTATAGTAAATAATGGAGCAATTGATGAAAGTTAAGAAAAAGGACGTGATTTGGAGCTAAAACAAATAAAAAGTACACAATACAGAGAGCTAATACGCCGTATTCATCACCAAGGATATGGCGTATTCATTTCAATATTTCATCAAATCAACAAATCGTGAAAGGCACCAATTCAACGTATCCAAAATGCTTAATATGTAACAATTCGCATTTTCAGGTTACTATTCATCTTCGTATTTTTACTATTCACTTTTACTATTTATCTCGTAAATAGTTTACGAGTTACATTTTTTTTCCATTTCTATGGAAACATTGTACGATTAATATTCCACGTAATCCCGAACCTACAAGTTTAGGTTTTAGCAACGTCTACGAGTTCAAAATAAACATATCTATCAATATACTAAGTTATAGTATATTGACGAGTTTTAACATTTTCACAAATCCCATATTTTTACCTCATCAGGTTTTAAATTTCATGATTTAATTCTTAAACGACAATAATTCCCGGGATCAAATTATACCCGCAATGCTTCAACACTTAAAACACTAGACAAGAAAACAATTTAGTCTTCTTAGTTTCCACCTCATTTTCCCCCTCCTCTTCATTCTAGGCGTTTGAATGAAAGAAACCACCAATACTTATTAACCTTGGTGGTGAATCACCATGTATAAACCAATAACAAACAACCCTTAGTCCCTAAGTTAACTAATTAATGGTTATTTACAACTCATGACTAAGTAGAAGTAGCCAATTTGGCAACTCAAGGCCAAATGGCTACATTTGACTCAACGTAACCTAAGATCAATGCACCTAGCATACTTAACTTGGAAGTAAGATGACACATGCATTTTCTTAGCTAGTAAGCTTTGATTAGTCATCTATTCTTAACCTCCTCAAAGCCCTATATAAACCCTCCCCTCCCCTTTCTTGTCATTCAACACAAACAAATACAAACACTCTCATAATTTGCTCTCTACTTCAAGTATTTAAGACTAATGTAAACTATATCAACACTCTTTGCAATTTTAGTGATCCTCTTGAATTTAAAATCCATTCAAGTAACTAAACATCTCAACACAAGGCCCTTCAAGAATACAAAGGTGTAGAAGGAATTGCTAAAATGTGAAGAAATTACTCAATCAAAGTTCCAGTCCGTGTTTATTTTCCTTTTTTAATTGAAAGCCAAAAGTTGTAAGAAAGCCTAACACACTCTTGATCAACACCATTTACATGTTTCTTATTCTTAATCCATGCTATATATGGTCATTATATTGAATTCATGATGTGCAAAACCCTTAAAACAAGTTGGAAAACTTATATGTTAACTTAGGTAAGTAAACAAGTAAACTAGTGACTTATGCTATGAAAAACGACCAAACTAGAATATCCATGACCTTGGATAAACTACCTACTATTATATAGGATCTTATAAGTAAAGCATAGCAATTTGAATCACCCAAAACGGACACACGAGTCAAAAGTTATGATCAAAAGAAATTTTGCAAAACTGAAAACTGAATCTGTCAAATTGCATTATGCCTAAAATACGAAAATTTTCCGATTCATCAAAAAATTAAAGCACGAAACTTGTCCGGAATGATGTTTTACATCTACAGCGAGGAAAATCTGCCTGAAAACGCAAAACAAAGGCAATTTTCTGCCACAAATTGTAAAATAGTTTTTAATGTCAAAGTTTGGTTTTTCACAAGTTAAGTAATTAGGAACCATATTGTTTTCGATACTAGTTACTGACTAAAATAACAATATTTATTCAAATAAACTTTCCTAGGTTTATTTGACCTTCGGGATAGTGTTTTCACATGTGAAAACTAGTTTTTCACAAGTGAAATAATAAATCCTAACTTATAAGTTTTCACATATGAAACTATACTCATAACTTGTAATAACCACTATGATTTCTTAATCATAAGCAAACAACCTTATAACTAATGTTTATACACCATATGATCATTTTTACACTTATATCACGGATCCAAACAAGCAAAACATGATTTTCCATATCGAAAACTATAAAACTAGGGAGCTTCATGTGAGGGGTTCATTTGGGTAAACGGATCGACGAGTTGCTGGATTGACGATTTAAAGTGCCCTAGCTCCTCGAACGTTTATTACATGACCTTTAAATTATGATGGCCCGAACGGTAATACCAAGTACTAGATCATGATCAATATAAAGACATATATAGGATCATTTATGTTTTCTTAGACATTATTTCAAATCTAAGTTGCAACATCATTCTAGGTTGCACGTAGAGGTTTTCCCAGCTTATCCAGCGATTCCGTTATATCCTTAAACATCATCCAACTCACCGTGAGTCATAGCCCCATTTTCATACTTTTTTTATAAATAATTTGGGGAAGATACATGCTACAAGTTTTATAACAATCACAAATATTTACAAACTGTATATTTATTTGAATCGATTGTTTTATTAGGACTAAGTACCACAAATGCCATGTTTGAAGTCCTTACTTCATGAACCATAAAGCACTAGTTGTAGTGAGCACAAATATTTTAGATTAACAAATCTCGTTTGTATTGACCCAATCAGGGCAAAAAAAAACTACATTAATTGAGAACATCAAGTATAAACAAACAAAACATGAATCAATATAACAATCCAATGGACTTGGATAATATCAATCTAACATTTTTTTTTATTGGCACTAAGTAACACAATTACCACATTAAGGCCCCATATCATGAACCAGTTAATCACTAGAAGTAGTAAGCGCGAATATTGTGAATAGGCCTATTGGCATTGACGAATCCCGTTTGTGTTGACCAGGTACGTTCAAACAAACGCATTATATTTGAGAACATAGGATAATTCGGCAAATTACCTACAGGGGCGACAAACACGGCAATTGATATTGGTACACGTTAACGTTTTGGTTTCATCAGCTTAGTGCAATAATAACTATAAACAAACATTATGGGTGTATAACAACTTAACCCATGACATATTAAACATTGAACTCTTATGTTTTAAATATCAAACATATCAAACATATCAAACATTGAACTCTTGTATTCAAACATTTATGACATGTCAAACATTGAATTTTTTTGTAAGTTTTAAGAACTTCATTTAGTATTTACCTATACTTGTAAGAATGATTTTTACAAGGTTTTCAATTATTTCAACAAACTCTATGAACTCACCAACTTTTGTGTTAACACTTTTAGCATGTTTATCTCATGTCCATAACGAACGAGGCTGACACAGAGGAGCACGGATACTCAAGAAGGCTATAAGTTTTATTATCATTCGAAAACCCATTAAATGTAATTTGTAAACCTTGAAACTACTGGGACCTCATTTTGTAAACTCTGATATTTATATAATTCGAATGACATATCTTTTAAAACGACTCCCTTAAAGTTCGTTTTTTATTGATATAACTGTTGTGCCAAGAAGTAACACCTAGTTTGAATTTCGTTGCGTTTACGAAATTGGGGGTGTTACATAATATGCCGTATTCACTGGCAGTTCGTACAGATTCTAGAATATTTTTAAAAGTACAAGAATGGTTTTCGAAAACTTTAAGGTTTTATGGGTTATTTAATGTGTTCATGTTATGTAATCGTGGAAGAAATATGCTTAGAAATGTATTAGACAAATTTCTTAATGTGTTTAACGATCAAATCCTTTGTAAAGCACGTTTCTTGGTTGATTTTGGTATCATTTTCTTCTCTTTAAAAACTAAAGTCACAATCTTTAAACATGGTGAGTTATTCCTCTCACGTTACTCGCCAAAAGGACATGGTATGATGGTACTTATTTCTCAGAAAATACATATTAAAAAATGGCGAGTTTCCAACTTCAAACTCATAAATGGCGAATTTTGTCCAACTTCAAAAGTATCAAATTTATTTAAACCTAAAATGGCAAGTTTCTATTAGTTGGCGAATTTCCATGACGAGTTTTCATCTTCATTTTTGGTGAATTTCCATCCTCAGTGTTGGCGAATTTTCCGTGGCGAATTTGTGACAACTGCTTTAGCGAATTTTGTATGGCGAAATTGGTCTGTCCATGGTTTAAAGAGTTGAGTTGCTCAAGCCTTGCGGGTTGTCAATAGTTTGGTTGCAAAACGTGTTGGGTTTTAGTTTACCAATTTTGGTCTTGTGGTATGGCTTATCAAGTTAACGTGAATTGGTTTAGTTTGCAAGATTGGATGACCAAGTGAATTATACTTATTTCGTCTTTGATTCTTTCTTCCTCTCACACGAAGATGACTTGTTTGAATCGTAATTCGATAGTGATTAACACTTGGCTATCTAGTTATATCTGGTTATCACTTTAAGGAGTTACGTTGTAGTGCTCAATGTCTCATGTAGTTGAGGATATGTCAAGAGGTATTGTGTTGATTATACTTTTGGTGTTGGGTATAGGGTACACCGTTCTTAGTCACAGGGACAGTACAAGCTTAAGTCACAAGTCTGGGGGATTTTGCTTCATTTTCAAGTTCGTCATATCAGCTTGTCTCCATATGTGGTTACTACAGATAGTGGTCGGCTTTGATACGGGGGTTGGTAAAGAGTTAGACATATAAAGGGTATTTTTAGAGATTGGGTTTATCGACATCTTCTCATGAGCTAATATGGTCTATGATATAGTGTTTCTAGTTAGTTCTTCATGTACACAAGTTTTATGCTGATTCCAATAGATCGCAACCAACATGGGGAAAGAAATGTGTACATCGGGGACACAAAAAAAGTTCACTTGATCGAATTTAATGATTTATGCTGGAGAGACTTGTCTTATAACCGCACATATGATCAGTGCTTCAACTTGTTAGTTTGGTGTTATCGCTTTCTCTTCCGTATTATATATGTGTACATTATGGGCCGATAAAAGAGTGAGACTGAATGTAATTGGGACCAAACCATTCGATTCCTTTATTTGCATTGTTCTGGTTTGGTTGTGGACCGAATGAAATTATTTGGTTTGTGTGTGTATTTTGTTTTTATTTAAGTTTGTGGGGTATATTTTTGGTTGTGAGTGCAGTTTTCTTACTACAAGTATTCGGTCTTGGCTTGATTTTAAAAAATAATAATAATAATAAAATAAATAATAATAATAATAATAATAATGCTGAAGTGACACTAATAAAGTTTGGCCTTAATTTGTTCTTATTACATTTAGCCTAACAAATTTGAGACGGAAGAGTATCATACATTTGCAACAGATGTGTCAGAAACACACATGTGATATTTAGATGCATAATCCTGATTATCTAAAGATCTGAATGATCTTTTGGTTTGAACAATCATGCAAGTAGATTAGCAAAACTACTACAGTATATTCTTTTGGTAATTAATGACTCAGATTCACTCTCTTTTTTCTCTTTTCACGACAGGGTTCTATCAACATTGAAGAATTTTTCTTGCCATCTACGTACTAAACATATTTTTTATTTGTGGCATTGTATATAATTATGCGATTCAGATGATACATTCTTTGTTGCAAATAAATTAATTATCACTACATGAAGGATATAAAGTTGAATTTTATTGTAACAGAATTGGAACAATATAATAACTTTCATTATTGAACATTGTCATGTTACTTCATATAATACAAGCATTAATAACCCTTTTATTCCTTTAAAATAGAATAAAAAATAATTAAGTGATGAGTGAGCTGGACACATTCAATTGCTAAATTTATTATATAGTTAATGAAAATGAATAATAAGTTATAATTCACCTCTGTTTATTTAAAGAAAGTGGCACCGCAATAGGAGACACGAGAA
This sequence comes from Chrysanthemum seticuspe, assembly GCA_019973895.1. Taxonomy (NCBI): domain Eukaryota; kingdom Viridiplantae; phylum Streptophyta; class Magnoliopsida; order Asterales; family Asteraceae; genus Chrysanthemum; species Chrysanthemum seticuspe. The sequence continues at coordinate 182,751,660 of BPTQ01000008.1, read as the reverse complement.
CGAGCAGTGATGTAGTACCTCTTTTATAGGAGCATTTTCGAAAGCATCCAACATTATCAATGTATAACACATTGGACCATGAAAATATAGATATTCAAAAAATAGCCTTTTTGACCAAAACGTCTTTGTACACGACATGCGTTTTGTTACAAAAACACATTCTGTCGAAAAGCTATCTTAATGGCATTTTTGACTAAATAGATACTAGCAGGGTATCTGCGCGATGCAGCGACGAGTACTTTAAAATAAAAAATTTCAATGAACAATGCTTTATAATCTGAAATGTTTTATGTGACGATAAATTTGCGGATGGCAAAAGTTTCATGTCGCAAATTTCAACTCTTTAGAATATTATAGTAGGGTACCAGCGCGTTGCGACGGTAGGTATTAAGTAATAAAATTTTCGACAAAAATGTTTTCAATTTTATGTTCTCTTACAATAACTTTACCAATAGCGAAAACATAATGATTTTTAGTAACTTTAAAAAAAGTTATGGATAATATCAAACTAATTCATATAAAAGCAATTGAAAGTGACGTGATTTTGCGTTGCGGTAGTCAATAATGTTATAGGGTTATGGTCAAATTTGTTGATAGTGGTCCGTAATTACAAGTAAATAGCAACATTTTTTATGAAATATATATGTAATAATTAACATCGCGTAATAAGTAAATTAAAAATATTTTTGAACATGTTTGTATCATTAATATTGTTTATTACATTTTTTTCGTAAAGATAAAATATATAAATAAAAGAGTGCTTATAATGTATACATCTTGTAAAGTATATATTTATGAAAATGTTTGAATCATTAATATTGTTTATAACACTTGTCCCACATAGATAGAAGATATAAATAAAAGAATGCTTATAATGTAAAGAAAACTTACATGTTTAAGCAATCATTTAGAGTTATCCATGAAAAGTATAATAATTAATATACTAATACATTAATCATTGAATTAGCACTTAGCACATTTGCATCATTTGTCTTAAAAAAATTATCCCGACTTTTACAAAAAATGGTTTTTTACTTTTGTGGTTAATTTTATTTAAAATAATTCAAAATTTATTTAGATTGGTTCTCGAAACACTCTTACGATATAATAATAGTTTTGAAACTTTATAGTTTCGTATGCATTTTAAAATCATATTTATATATATGTGCATTTTTGCATTAAAACTAAACTAATTCAAAAAGAAATAATAAATGAAGTATTAAAATATTGTGGAAGATAAATTAGTAAAAGCTATGTATTGTGTATATTATGTATTAAAAATTGTAATGCTTAAAAAAACACATTAATGACATCTTAAAAAAATTTAAAAGAGATGATGCTAAATGTGTCACACCCCCAAATTACCTGTTTTGCAGCGGAATGGAATTCCTGAGGAATGACTGCCATAGCATCACAGTTACAGTTATATTGAACGACCAAAAGTGTCGTTTTAAAAACACATCGTTTGATATATATTAAAGCATTCAGAGTTACAAAAGATAGGTCCCAAAAGGTAGTCAACGTTTACGGAAATAAGTTTGTTACAAACCAAACGATGTTTTAAAAGTGCCATAATATATAAGTGAGACGCGTCGTCACCGCGACTCTATGATAGGTCCTTATGCATGTCATGAAGTATATGCCTTAGATACCTGAAAATACATTGCTAAAACGGTCAATAATAATGTTGGTGAGAAATCATAGGTTTATGAAAATGTTTTATACGACTACCACAAGTATAAGTCATGTATGACAAATATGTCACATAAAAATGTTAGAATTGCTATAAGCACATGACACCGAAGCTAGACTGATCATGATGTTCGCCCCAACAGAGTGTTTGCCAAACAACTCAAATTCTGATATTAAATGAAATGCATCCGTTTGACCAGTTGGAACCACCAACCCGGATGGAGGAGTCACCCTCAATAGATCTATTCACTCACCCTCGCTTACTCCGTAATTAACGGTTCATGATTATGAAATGAGGACATTCAATTGGCAATGAGGTACTTAAGCAATGTAAATGAATTTAATATACTTGGGCTCGTAATAAAATGATGTGCAATGTATTCTCCCCCGTAAGTTTGAAAATAAGTATAAACTTAAAAGACGGGGCTATGAAAGCTCACTTGATACAATGATATGATGGCAAAAGTGGATACACTGAAATGAGGCGCAATCTCTAACCGCGACCTATTATGAATGATATGATCTATTATAAGTCATGATTTAATGTTGTGCATGCAAACTCATATGATATCCATACCACTTGTGCATTTTTGAAAATAAAGTTTATCGTCGAAAATAAGTTTATAACGTCTTGTCAAGTTATAAATTACTTTACAAGTACTTACGTTGAAATGATATCCTACGATAGTCGTTTAGTGATTTATTAAGAAATTATAGTTTTTCGTCGTAAAACAATATAATTTGACAACTCATGAAAATGGCTAATTTTGAGTGATCGTATAGTATTCATTATAACTTCGCTTGACAAACGGTTGAACATCTTGGAAACTAGAATAGGCGAACTCACTTTTACATGTAGACATTGTTTTCTCAAAAATATTCTATCGATATGAAAAACGGCTCCAAACATGGTCACTTGCGATAACCATTTTGGTCTAGTAGAAAATATATAAGTGTTAATACTTGTGAAAAATTAGTTACGATAGCCATATTTAAAACGCGTGTAACTTAGTCGTTAAAACTTGGTTTTCTACGTTTTATATATCCTTAGTTTCGTGTTAATGTATACTAATATATTTTTGATAAATTGACTCATTTAGATAATGTTTAAAACTCATTTTTGCCCCTTAAATATCCCTTGACAGCTTGTATATTTTCAGAAAATTAGTTTTCGTCGTTAAACTTGAAAATAGCCTAACTTTTTCGTTATAAACCCGTTTTAACCCGTTCAAGCGACCACGGTTTCGTTTAAAAGTCTATTTTCTGAAAATATAAACCAAAATAATCCATGACCTGCTGAAATTTCCAGATTTTGTAAAAACGGACATACCTCAATTTCATGTTGTCGAAAATGATTTTTATAGTTCAAAGCTTGTTCTAACCCTTTCCAATCAACACCAAAACTATTCTAAACCTACCATATACCTTCTTAGGGTGTCATGGGTTCCTAAACTTCATCAACAATGATAGGTTTCATGGGAATAATTATAGGATAGTTAATACTCATAATAAGTAATAAAAACAAGTAAAAGTGGTATGAATACATATAATACTTGCATGTTTTTGTACTAGCATAATAAAAATAGATCAAATATGATTATGAAAGAGTAATAAAAATTATGAGAATCTTACAAGTAGTATGATGAGGTTTAAGGTAACTAGGTACTTAATTACTTCTTGGTTTTTATTTCAAAACCTAATATAGAAGTATACTAGGGTTATATAATCACTTGATCTTTGAAAAACTTTGGTTTCTTCCTCTTGTTCTTGCTTGGCCGAACCTCAACAAAGAATGGAGAGAGTTTTTAGTTTATTTTCACCTTTTGGTATGTGTAACTATGAGTTTTGGATAAGTAAATAATTTGTATAATACAAATATCTAGCCTACAATGTGTATGTGTACATCTAATAAGTTCAAGATTTTTTTATAAAATGGTGACTAATGGGGGGGGGGGGGGTGGTCGACAAGGGTAATATGGGGAATAAGGTTGTGTATTTTTGTTGTCTAAATGTATTTTAAGTTTAGTATAATGTGTATTTGGTACATATAAGTAGTTATTAAGTGTAGCGGTAGCGGTAGCTAGAAATCGATTTTTAACGTAACAAAATAAAATATATCAAAGTCATAAAAATTATAAAAATACATTTCTCGCAAGTATTGAGTGAAATAATAATTATCGAATAGAATTTACGAAAACCGTCATAAATATATATATAACAATTTATACACCAAAATAAATTCAAAATTTCGGGTAAACTAATAATATAATTTTTATAGTCTTAAAATGAGTATAAAAATATATCAGAATAATTGTTGGAAGTGTCGGATCAAATATTCAAAATAAATGATCGTGCGATAGCGTTTATTTAATAGAAAAATATACATTAATGAAATATGCAAACCCATGCATGAACTAATATGAAAATGATGTTACTGATGATATGTAGACTAATTCTAGTCTATATGTAATGTTCTCAATGATGTTTCATGAATACGCAGCTAAACCCTTACGGTTACGCGAATTTGATACTCGTAAACCTAGTTTACGAAAAATGATGAATAGTGAATCATGAATAGTGATATTTCTCCGGGAATGAATAGTGTTTTGTGAATAGTAAAATTTTAAAATAACCTCTCAAAGTCGTAAACTGACTTCAAAAACGATGAATAGTAAAATGATGAATAGTAACTAGTGAATAGTAAATTTGAGAAATGACCTGAAATTACGAGTTGTCACAAAATGCTTTATAAATAGTATAGATAAGGTCCATAGGCATTTTAACTGGAGGTGTTAATTGGGTCGAGTTTATGAAATTCATGTCTAATCAGGTTAGGTCTATTCAAATTGAAATTAAAAAAATCACTTGAATCAGGTTCTATTAAATTTTCGGGTTTGTCTGGTTCTGGTCCTATCCGATCGAGATTATTCGGGTTCGGGTAAACCCGAATATGAGTAAAATGAGTAAAAATTTGGCCAATATTATAAATTTACAAAGATAAGTTATAAAATCTAAAGAAATATATACAAACAATTAAACCTTATTCAGGTCAATATGGGTTGCTCCGAACCTAAATTAGCCATATATATTTAACCCGACACCCGACTAGCATTTTGGTTGATCGAGCTAATCCGAATAAGTCAAATAGATCCCTAACCCAACTCGAATAGTCTTAATTAGGTTCGGTTCTGGCCGGCTTTTCAACAACCTTTATTGTAACATGTTATTGATTAAAAAAAAAAAAAAAGCTTCACAAACTCGTTTCACCATCGTATATGGCTTTAAAGACGGTCATAATGAGTTTGTTGGTTAAAGATGTGAAGAAATTTGTAGACATGTTCGCATATTCATTTGTTCTATTTGATTAGACGCTTATTTCTTACATAAAATCTAAAATATTGCTATTATAAATTGTAATGTATTCACCAATCACCAATTACTTACACAAATAAATACCAAGAACTTTAAACCACGTATTCTTAAAAATTGCTTTCTACTGGATTAGCGTGATAGTATAATCGATACTTTATTTTCTTTATTAATTTATTTCACCAACGAACTTTTAAATTTTGTTCTGACTTCACCCGTATGATTATTTTATATTAAAATAATAACTGCAATGATTATATTACCCTTGTCTAGGGATGAGCATTTGGACCCGAATCCCGATATCAAACCAAAACCGTACCGATACGGTACCGACTCCCAATACACGGTACGGTACCGGTACCATAAATTGAGCTAAAAAAAATTCGGTATCACTAATACGGTATCAGTACCAAAGCGGGAAGTACCGAAAAAAATCCCGAAAATTGAGTAGTCATATTTTTGAATTAAATAACATATTCAAACACTCGTTGGCCCTCTCATGTCAAACAATAGTCATGTAAAACATATGGAAATAAACAAAACGTTCGAAAAATTTATTGTGACAACTATAGATCCTTTATAAACGCTCCCAAAAATTAAAACCGAACCTATTTTATAAGTTTTGGAACGTTTGTATGTTACGAATATCTTGGTGATATATTTATTTAAGTTGGTTGCGCTTTGTGTCACATCATGGTATGAAATCACTTGAAAATGCATGTTTTTTCTATTTTTTATTGTATTTTCTTGAAATCTTTTTTGGTTTAACAAAAAACGGGAAGAACCGTATATGTACCGATATCCCGGTACCGAGTACCGGTACCGGATCCGGTACTCAATTCATGTCCGGTACCGGTACCCAATTTCATGCTCGGGAAAAAATTAGTACCACTAATTCAGTACGGGTTCGGTACCATTCTGGTACCGTGCTCATCCCTACCCTTTTCAAATGGGGTGAAGTAGGAACAAATTTTGAAAGTTCGTTGGTGAAGTCGGAATAAATTTAAAGAAGACAAGGGTAATATAGTCATTTCATTAATTATTTTTTTAATATAAACCGCTTATATGGGTGAAGTCGGAACAAATTTTGAAATTTCGTTGGTTAAGTAAGGTAATGAAAAATAAGTGGTTCTAGACGGACAATTTCAAGAAATATATGGCTATTTTATACCTTTTACCCGAAACTTAACCACTCAAGAGTGTCTTAATGGCAATGAAGTTTGTGACTATCACACTTGAGGTATTAGATTTAATTCATGTTAGGTGCAAACAATAATGAAGTGATCACGCCAAATTTTTGAAAGATGAGAACTTTACTCGATTTGAGTAGGTGTGATGATGAGTTTAAAACCTTACAAATTAGCGGCAAAAAGATCCGAAAACATGTTTACTCAGAAGAGATGTTAAAACTTAAAAATATCAAAATATTTGTTAGAGATATAAGGATCATTATGGTCATAGATCATAATACAAGGGGAGTATGAAATAATACAGGTGCAGACACAGAGTTCGGTAATGAGATACGCAGAAACATGTGGATACTGAAAAAGAAAATTTATCTGACAGTTGTTTTGTCATGACGTAACATGTGGATTTAGTCTTCTTTTTTGTCCAAATATACTGACAGAAGAAAATTTATTTATAAAATATGATTTAAAGTAAAATTAGTTACTGAAGTACTGAACTATATATTATATGGAAGTAGACTCGCAACACTTGGATTCTAGTTGTATTGGATCTCAGGTGATTTCGACATTATTGAAACTAGTTTTCGCATTATCAAATTAGTTTCAACTTAGAATCATAATCCATTTCATGTTCCAATTTTAAGAGTCTTGTTAACTTGCGTTAGGAATTTCATTTCTTAATATATATGGTTAAACGGAATTTGAGTTTAAAATTTAGGGACAAGTTATTAATACTTCTTAAAATGATTCTAATACCGTATCTTAGGGGCCGTTTAGTTGGTGAAAAATTTTCTTGTTTTTCCGTTTCCAAATTTCTAGAGAAGGAATTGGTTTTTCTTCTCTAGAAAAGAGTTGAGAATTTTGAAAACCCGTTTAGATGGATTTATATTTTTCATTTTTTAAAAACGTAAAAAAAAAGGACAAAAATGTAAAAAAAACGGACAAAAACGTAAGAAAACGGACGACAACGTAAAAAACGAATAAAAACTTATAAAATCAAAAAAACGGATGAAAGCGTATTAAAACGGATGTATAAAAATTGAGAATGAAAAAAGTGAGAAGAGTAAAATGAGCTTTTCAAATTTGTAGTTAAAATTTGGAAAATGAGAATTTTACATTTTTGGAAAATTGTTGGAAAAAAGTGTAACTAAACGGATTTTCAGTTTTTCCCTTTTCATATGAAAAATTTCCTGGAAAAATGGGAAATTTTTCACCAACTAAACGGCCCCTTAGCAATTCAATTTTTATGGGAAATTACATATATATCGTCAAAAACTTAAAAATAACATATATATATATCCAATTAAAACTTATAATTACATATATATCTTTTCTAAACTCTAAAAAGAACATATATATCCAAATAATTAATTCATATATAAATAAAAATGTAAAATACTCACATAGTTCTAAATTGACCATTATACCATGTATCATCATCACCACCAATACTCACTTCTATATTGGCCAATTATGTAATCATTATTATCATCGACACATAACGAGACTTATTTTATATGGGCTTCGGCTTATGGAAGCTTATAACTTATTAAGTATGTATGACAAACGAGACTTATTTTATAAGCCGACTTATTTTGAAAGTTCAAGCCCCTATAAGCCTCAAAAAAACATGCGCCAAACACAGCCAAAGTTGATGATGATGTTGAAGTTGCACATTTAAGGATATTAGGAAAAGATCATATGAAAACTTGGTTTATTATCTTTTCAGGGTTTTAATGCTTTAATACGTGACATACACTTTTAGCTATTTATCTATATTGAATATGCTGAAAATATGATATCTATTCGGTTACTTATTGCGCGTATTAATAATAAGTCACATGTTATAATAATTTTAACCGTATTTAATCTTTTAAAGTCATGTACACACAAATTATTAAAACGTGTTTTGTGACAATAATAACACTTAAGCAAATTTTGACAAATGTTCGTCTATACCAGACACCATCAAAGTGATTAATTACTCAAAAGTTCTTAGCATTACTTATATGAGTATTATTCTTATGTAAACACGTAGACTATATTACTCAAAACTTCTTGGAATTACTTATATAATTATTATTCATGTGTAAATAATCGTAGGTTGCTACCTACTTATTTCTTAATATATAACTTTTCATATTGTCTATGAGGGATATACAATATATTTACATCCATCTTTCCCTGCATTTGTGTTAAAGCTTGAAACAACTACTCCAAGTTCCTCCCACGACAAATACGCTCCACTTTCTTTTCTTTTGCCACAATGGACTTTGGATCAACCATCTCGCTGCCCTATTTCTATAGTCGCCTGGTAACGAACATACAATCTTTTTAGTTCTTTATATAAGATAAACCATTGGACACTCCATATCACCAAATTTCTCCAATGTTAAAGCATACAGTTTCTTATATGCTCTTAGCAACCACAACTATAATCATGTCAACCATAATTCAGTAGTATAAAATTATAAAGCACAAAGTAAGATCAAGTGTAATAACAAACTTTTTCAAAAAGTTAATCTGTTTTGTCATGTATGAAAATAGTCTCATCTAATTGGTTCAATATGTGTTAATTAAAGATTCGTTTCTCTAATGGGAAATTAAAAAAAGGTTGCAGATACTTTTCATAAGGAAAAATTAAATACATTATTGAAATACACATGTGTTGCAAGTTTATTTATGTTGTGAACATTACGTTCTTTTATATATATAAAAAATTGTTGGAACACAAAAAGTGTAAATCGTTAGCACATGGACTTCTATTTATCTTTTGTTAGAGAATAGAGTATCTTGTGTAAGTTGTAGTATCTTGCGATAGTAATTCACCCTCGCAACACTTGTATAGTTGCAAGGGGATGCTAGATGGTTGTATGGGTATAAATACCCCCTAGCTCATGGGTTATGACGTGTGTGTTATCTAAATGTCTTGCGAGACTTTCTCTATTCTCTCTTGTTTCTCTCTCTAAGATAAAGTGTCCACACCCGCTTTATCTCTCTAAGATTATTAAGTATACGTGATATTTTGGGAAAAACAGTTGGTATCATGAGCCAAATATGATTAGTTATTTCATCTGGTAGTGTTTTAGATTCGTTTAGATCTTCATTAGTAGTAAAGTTTTCCTTTTTATAGATCGTTAAAGAGTTTCTCTCTTTAGAACATTTTTCTCTCGTACGTCTTTATTAAGATTACTCATTAACATGTTTAATCTTATAAAATTTTGTTAGAAAAACATATTAGAGATTAAGGAAACGTTTTTTTTTATCATTCTATACAAATACTTTATGAAGTTGGTGAAGATTTGTGCTAAAAAACGTGGTTTAAAAGTTTGGAAAAAGTATACTTTTTGTTCGTAAAAATAGGGTTTTACTTTTGCTCGCAAAACTTGTTGGCAAAACTAGGGTTTTATTGCGATAGTTGGCTGAGATTTAGTTGTGACACTCATTTTTGGTTGCGATAGCTATTGCTTGCGAGATTTGGGTTGCGATAGTCTTTGTTTTTGGTTTGCGAGAGTGATTCTTGTGATACTAGCTTTGTGAAGCTTTCTGTTACCCACTGTTTACGAAAGAAAACTCTGCCCAACTCGCAAGAAATTGTTGCAATAGCTTCAATAGTAAGTTGTGATAGAAGAAGTTTGCGACACATCCTTTGCAAAATAAATTGTTACCTACTGTTTACGAAAGAAAACTCTGCCCGTTTTGCAAGAGATTGGTGCGATAGTTACTGTTAGCAAGACTTTGTGTTGCGAGTCCTTGATTACTAGATTTTTACCATCTCACTAAAATTGGACTTCAAATTATTCGAACCTTGATTAGTGTGAAAATTCTATGAGACTTAAATCAACTCATTATCACAAACATCTAGCAATCAACATTCAACTATATCTATTTCAACAAGCTAAAACACAACTTTCAAACAAAACAACATCTCATATCAAAGATCCAACATCATAATGTCTACTTCTTATGATACTAGCTATGCTGCAATGATGTTATGAACAAAAGCTAAACCACCTATGCTACTCCCAAGATCATACACAAATTGGTCATTAAGGTTTAAGTTATGGCTCACAAACTTTGATGATGCTGAACATATGCATTCCATGATGACTTGAATTAAGATGAACTTGATCAATATCGGGCTGACTTTCGGGCAAAACACTTCATCATGTTGGGCATTCCAAATGACTTTTTTCTACATGTGGATCACCATAACAATGCTCATGATATGTGGCAAACTCTAGCATCTTTGTATCATAATGAAGTACTTCAACTCATCAGAAGAGATCTTGATAATGGAACCTATTTTCATATGGATCACCTGCAAACCATTCTCTTTGTTAGAAACATACAGAGACCTTGATAGATCTTAAGCACTCGGAGATCGTCAGTGTTGCCTATGTAATCACAAGCAAACTAATAGAAGATCTCTACAACTTGGTATTGTAGCGGAAAGTAAATACAAGTTATAATAACTAAGAACACTTTTGATCCTCTATGGATCTTTGATTATCGAAACTCTATGTTTCGGATAGAATACAAGACTTGAGAAACTTGAGAAAAACCTTATCTATTACAATCTATCATGGTTTCTTATATAGGCAAGAAACCCTAATAAGCGTTGACAATTTACGCTTCTACTACTAAACTAGACTAAGCATGTATCTAGACAAGCATGCAACTAATCATTTTGTTTTGTTAATCATCGTGTTTATTCTGAGTAAGCTCTACATAATACGGCGCCAACCTATACATACGGCGCTGACTTTTACTCTAAACTGAGCTTATCTCTCCTACGTGGTTCCCACTTTCAGCAGCAACACACTGTCTGCTTTATCACTTCTGCTGAAGTATAACTTCGGCAGAATCCTTTCTCCTTCGGCAGAATCTCTTTGACAGAAGCTTCGGCAGAATCAGTAGATTATGCTTCGGCAGAATCAGTAGATTTCCTTAATTCCCAACAATCCTCCCCTAAACTGGAATTTGACTGGGTTAAGTTCCAGTTTCCTTGATAGATCGATAATATTGTTGAGGATTGTACCAGTTGACGAAAAATTTTCAGGCAAGATCCTTCCCATATCTTAAACACTTCAGAGCTATTGATGGCCAGAATCTTGAGGATCAGCAACAAAGATTTAGATGAAGAACACCTCTATGATGACTAAATTGTGAAACACCAGATCTTTGCAGCAACATAGGACATCTTGTACATCAAAACATATAAGTTCAATACTATTCTCATCACTTCCAGGTGTGTTAACTCCTGTGAGAGGTGAATCATTGAAATTAATGGATTTGATGTCTCTTTACCAATAGCCATTACTACTGGAGTAGCCATATGTTTGAGTTCGAAAACTATGGTACATTGATAACCATCTGATTTATTGGCAAACCAGCAACCATATAAACGGATTTGGCTTGTCTTTACCTGTAGCCGTTTGCTCAGGACTAGTCAATTCTTAGAATTGGTGAATTGAGCACCAAATATGGATTCAGTTGCCTTTACCACATGCCATATTCATGTGGGCTAGCCAATTCTTGGATTCCAAAAAGTAATAGACCATGGTGAATTGATGACCATACAACCCTCAACAGTTAAGCATGGATCTAGCAGCCTCTATTAAGGTCCTATTCTTTCTTTCAGCCACCCCATTTTGTTGTGGGGTTCTTGGATTACTATAGTCCCTTTTTATGCCTTTTGACCCACAGAGTTCTATAAGAATAGCATTTTTGAACTCTGTCCCGTTATCACACCGAATACCCTTGACCTTTTTGTTCAACTGATTTTCAACAAGAGTGATGAATTCTGTTAGGATCCAAATATTATTGTGTTGATGATTCGGGTGGTCTTGGATGATCAAAATACATGTTTGCCATAGTTAGAGAGTTAGTAGAGAGAGAGAGGGTGTTCTTGCTAGAGAGTTACTCAAAGTATGGAATATTAGATTAATGAAAAGAAGCACCACCCCTTCCATGGATGGAAGGGGTATTTATAGTTACAAGAAATACGACCTCCTATCGGCCTGTGGATCAGGGATACAGTGGGTAAAGACCCGTCCTTCCTCCACGGTGTTGCACTAAACTATTTTACGCTACTGACAAACTAATTAACTACTACATAACGTAAAAAAAGATATGTCTACGAGCTAACTTATGCTAGATAATATTAGGGGTGACCGACTCTTCACTATGGAATTTTCTAATTCCTAACAATCTCCCCCTAAGGGAGGTCACCCCATATTTTACATTTTGAATCCTAGCATTCTATTCTTGACTTTGTTCTTGAGCTCGTAGACTTGAATTCTTCATTTCCATAATCTTTGTGCTTTTGTAGCGATTCTT
>BPTQ01000008.1:182726933-182738970 GCA_019973895.1 Chrysanthemum seticuspe | reverse complement strand
GCAAGAAGTCGTTGGGACTGCTTTCCATTCATCAGAAAAGGATACTCAATGATAACTTTATTAGAGTACACAACACATGTATTATTGGTAACAGATTATTCTTTAGGTCATATATGTTTTTCAACACCAGACTTGGTACTTCCATGAGCAGCAACATCAGGATAGATATATTCATCGAAAACAACATTTTAATAATTGTGTACAAGCAAAAACTCTTGCGTTTGTTATTGCTGTATATCTAAACTATCTATCGTGAAACGAAATTCCACAAGTCGAGTAATTCGTTGGGTACCTTATATAGTATGTACTTGGCACAGATTTAGCTTCAAAACCAAACATCGTCTGTTTGCATCGATATTGTGTCAACGGCATTTTCCAATCTACATCACCTAGACTTTAACATAAAGATAATTAAAATAACAAATCTTAAAATATGACACTTGTTCCAGTCTATCTACAAAGGCATTTGCTTATGGCTATATATCTTAATCCATGAACCTGAAGATTTATCATTAAAAAATAAAAAAAAGAAAAAAGAAAAAAAAAAGTATATCAAATAATGTACGATATTCGATATAATATTATACGAAGTACAGTAACATATCAATCCATATGATATCTCCTCAAAAAACATCCATTTTGACATAATTAATAATTACAACCTGCACACCTAACTCACAAGCATTTAACCAAAATATATGAATCTTACATACCAAGTAGAAAACACACTCTAATGATGTAGAAATTTTATATAACCTTTGATCAAGTCAGAGATTGTAAGAGTACCACAAAACCTTCTGTAGCAACAAAAAGAGACTTACACAACTTTATAATTATATTTTCGGTTTTGACCATATCGAACCGTTTAACGAAAAAGAGTATGGGTTCAAAACTTCAGATACAAGTTTACAAAGGGGCGTTTGGGATTGCATATTAAGCTTATGCTTGGCTTATTAAATTTACTGTATTTCCTCAACATAAGCAAATAAGCCAATAATCAATTATCGGTTCAAACACCTCATAAGTGCTTCTTTGTTTTTCTTTTAAAAAACACCAGAAGCCAATAAGCACTAAAAATATACAATTCTAAACACCCCGTAAAACTTCCTTCAATCAGAACAAAAAGTCGACGGGATATAAGAAACTTGGCATAAACCATATTACCTGGCTTGTGAAGAAGCTTCGTCGTTATCTTTGGCAGTAGTGCGGCGTTTCCTCTTTATGCCAAGTTGCCAACATCCTTCTTCATATCCAACACACTTAACGGAAAATAAGATATACACGTACCAAATTTTTTTATTGAATTCATTAAGAACGAAAAGAAATAAACGGTTATCGAATATGAGAGAAAAAAAGTTTCACACTTGAGTGATACCCCCAATCAATGCTTAATTTGTACTTTGTAATCTAATTCACACCGAAGCAGTGCCTTATGGAACAACGCCTGATGGAAAAAAGCATAAAAAAATTAAATATCAGCTATTTGAATTTGTAACTTCAATGAACATTTCTAAAATAAATGGAACAAAACTGTTAGCTACAAGCTATGATCACTTAAATAAAAATCAATATGGTTAAAAGAAGATCTTGAACGACTTTTGTTGACCCAATTTAAATCAAGAATATGTTTCATCAGATAAAAAAAAGTTAAATTGTTGTGACAACTTATATACGTAGTATTTTTTTTTTGCATCATTTGAGTTTTACTAATTAGTTTAGTAAAAAAAATAAAAAAATGTACATCCTATCAAGCACTGTGTATTCCCATATCTGCCACTCATTTTTCCTCCGTTTCTTCTGCACACGCAATATACAACATGAACCTACCCTCTTGATTTGACCTAATTTAAGTATATAAAACCCCTACTATAGTTACATGCTCTATACTTAATACAATATGTAACTAAAGCAAGGGTGCTTGATGCGGCCTGCACAGTTATGAGCCAACATATAAATCTAGCATGGCCTTCACAGTGCTTGATGTAAAAGCAATTGATACTTTTTAATATTAATTATGCCAAGATAGTTATCGAAGAGATCTATATCTAAGTAAAGCATAGAAAAAAAAACGACAAAAAGAGTAACTTACAATGTCTTGCAACCTCGGGAGAAAACTCAAAGTGATAGTTAATAAAACATCTTAAACAGATGAGTGAATGAAGAAAATTAGAAATGAAGGAAGTAGTAAAAAAGAGTTGTAAATCAAACTATATGCAAAGAATATCGAGTGGAGAATTCGGGGATTGTGGATGCATGGTCATTATTATAATACATCTACTTAGAAGAACACATTACTAACCATTAGTAATATTTTGGAAGATGATATGCCATATTATTTTCTCTTCAAAAGACAACACCACTACTCCGCCAAAGATCCAATCTAATGACAGACAAATTAATGTAAAATCAAAATCTGTAAATATCATAAGAATAGTATATACAATCCAACCTATAAATGGAATAAAAAAAATAAAAAAAAAAACAAAATCTATAGCTTATAAACCTCAGATGATTGTGATTAATAAGCAATTCCATATAACCCATATACGAAGTTTCATATCAACAAAACATAATTAATAACAGTAATAAAGCATTGCATTGTATCACTTATTCCATTACGTCGTTCATTCTATTCATTTGACATTTTATTTCGTTCTACCAAACGAACCCTAAGTGTCTTTAAGTGCCATTTAAAATCTCAAATTTTCCAAATGTCTCAAATGCAAGTCATATACTTTTGTTTCGAAACTCCATTGCATTCATAAACTAACTTATAAATAAATAAGTAAACATATGTTAAGTACACTTTGAGCTACATATATTCTGAAAGCTACATTTGTCTTTTATTCACACAATTTAACTGCTATGTTCTTTTTCTATCTAGTTTTATATTAAGATGTATATTTATCTCACGTAATGCATTTACTATATCTAGTCACAGGTTGTAATCTTGTGGAGTTTTTTTTTTCATCATCAAAGTATTTGTAATTAGCTAATCTTATACTCATAAGTCATAACCAATGCTAATGTTATATAAATCTAAATTCATAATTAAATTATCATTTTTTGACAGCCGGTTTCAAGGATTTTTAGTCGCAAAATGACCAAATCAGGACACTTAAACATCTTTTGACAACTCAGGTATACAGAAGAGTATTATGACAAAAACGGGACATATGATAATGTAATAACTTTGATAGAAATAATATACTACTTACACAACAGTCTTCTGAGACACTGCCTTTTCTAAAGCTCATTGTTGAGCCTCGAAAGTCACTCTTTCAACTGCAGCATGTTCTGCTCTACGCTTCTGCTTTACACTTCGACCATTCAGAACTTCGCTCAGATGATGATCGAGTCCCAGTGGAAGCTTTTGTGGCCTTTTATAAGGCATCAGCCATCGTTCCTTTTCTAATTTCCTCAGTAGCTTTTTCAACAGCAGAACATTCATGTTTAGCTCTTTCACGAGCCTAAAAATAAGCCTGTTATCAAGCTTCACGAACTGCTCTCTTAACTGCTTATCTATTCCTCTTGGTGGTCATCTTGGCAATCCTTCTGGAGTAATTTTTTTCGTTTTCATTTATTTCATATTCCTTAGCTGTCTAGTTCATAGGTTCTTGAGATGCTTGGTACTTTCATTGTTGGGTATTTCATTATGGGGCACTTGGGTATTACATTTCTTCCTCTAACTTCATGCGATGCATAGTGCTACATCATCAACTTCTGTAGATGATTCATTTTTCACATCATTTTCTTCAATTTCATATTTTGTCCAAAACCTGTGTCATCTGAACCAAGATTTGCCAGATCGTCAAATTTAACTTCACGTAAATCAGATAGATAAGAAATGGAATACGATAGTAGAGAAAAGAAATCAACCAATAAAAGGGTTGTACAATTGATGTTTATCATACCTCGTAGCTCATGTTGTCGACGTCTAGCCTTAAATCTCTATATTGATCAGAGAAGTTCCTGGAATTACCATAGAAGGGTGCCCGATCCAACATTACGATAGTCTGTTTAAAAGAGAATTCAAGTTCAAAGTTTATCAGAGAATAGGAATTTCTAATATAAATGCAGTTTTGATAAACAGAAATTGTGAGATATTTTGAAACTCGATAGCAGTGATGAAGGAGTACTACTTTTTTCATAATGTAGTAGGGCTAATATCAGCTACCGAATACGTACCACTTTATTAATTTCAATTAATCAATACCAATAACATAGGGGATGTTTGTTTAAGCTTGAATATACGCATTTGAGCATTAATGATGACTTAAGCTTATATTTCATAAGCCCATTAGTTAGGCTTATGTTTCAGCTTATGAACTAATATTTCATCTTTAAATCTTAATAAGCTCATAAGCCACAAAATTTGGGCTTGTGTGTGTTTATTTAAACTTATTTGTGGGCTTATGAGCTTATGTGATTTCGGCTTATTTTAATAAGTTCAAATTTTTTAGCTTATTTTATCACATTATAATTCATCATTAAGAAAGTGAAAATGATTAAGGTGTATACCAGCTCAAGAGGCTTTCGGATTGGACAAGGTACGGCTCGCAAGTTCTGCTCATATATGTTGCAATTACAAATAAACCAGAACACGTCATCAAAACAATAAGATACATCATAGTTGATCATACTCATGTCAAATTAGCTAAACAAATAACTGATGTGCAAGTGTACATATAGTATACCTTACACGCCACTATAGAATATCGGTCTGCCCAAATGACCTCCGCCTCGGTAATGGCCTTGTTCTTCTATTAACGACATTTAGTTCTTGTCTTGATATCCCAATAGCCTTGGCTCAGGTCTGCAAATATAAAGGTAGGACCAAACACGTAGATGCCTTAGTTTCGTTTCAGTTTAATTTGATTTCTTTATGAAAAAGGGTCTAGAAAAGTAGTGTGCTGGAATGGCAGTGTGGACGTTCATTTTCCTGTTAAAAACTTATAACTTGTAAACTGAAAGAAGTACCTTCATAAGATCAGGAAGAAACATGCTCTCTGAAATGAAAGTCGCAACTGGATTTCACATACATAAAACTATGTTCGGTGACACATATCTTCAACTGATTGAAAACTAAAACTAATCCAATTTAAAACTAAATCAAGACTTTTTAAAACTGATTTGAGACTCAAACTGGGTCAAATGTGAGTTTGACCCAGAAATAGTGCAAATCCAAACACTCCTGTAAGGGGAAGAAAACTTTTTTTTTTAAACTGTTAAGAATCTTGAGGCTATAAAAACAAATTGGTGAACTCAAAAAAAGCTCATATGAGCTTATACAAGCTTATACCACATATTTATCATTAGATAATGCTGCAAATGGAAAATTTTGTCAAGGAAAAATGTGAACTTTGAGCATTAGATAAAGCAAAAGGAGAACAAAATAAGCTTTATACAATTTTGTGAAACATTTGGACCTTACCATAATAGAAGATCACCACTGGAAGCTATTTTATCATGGTTGAATTCAGGGGCTAAATCTTGCAACAATCGAGCTGCTCATAAGCTTCTAGTGTAAGCGAACCCGAATTCCATTTTCAGATTTCACATCATACTTAACGTATTAGAAAATTTAATCATGAAATAAAGGCTTACTGTGGTATGAGATTTACAGATGGTTTAAAATAATCATGTGTATAAGTTCCTCTTTCGTAATGACTTAACATTTGCTTGATTGAAAGAAAAAACATGATCATGTTAAAGATTTTAGGTAACCCTGCAATCATCTATTTTCTGCAGTTAGCCTATAAGATTGCTGAACTTTTCTCCTCTAATGTTTTAAATAATTTTTTGTTAATCTGAATCACCAAATTATAACCATAATTTATAAAGAAAAGACCGCATACGTATAAAGAAATAAAAATGCAAAAAACTGATGGTTGTGGACACTCTTTTCTCATGTGTACATAAATATCAGTTTGTGATTACTAAGGATTATGGGGGAGAAGATTATACAGATCATAATGTGTGGATACCCTTTCAACAGGAGTGTCAAATGTTAATGATCTTCTACTGTTAAAATGTCCCCTTTATTGGCTAGGTATAAAATGTCTAACAAAATGAGTTCCTAATAGATTTGTATATCATTTGGTCATTTAAAGATTTGGGTTCATAGAAAAGCATAATACCTGGTGTATTTTCTCAGTTTATTGACTTTACTAATGGTCTAAAATGTCTAACAAAATGAGTTCCTAATAGATTTGTATATCATTTGGTCATTTAAAGATTCGGGTTCATAGAAAAGCATAATACCTGGTGCATTTTCTCAGTTTATTGACTTTACTAATGGTGAAGAAACCTGACGCGCCACAAATTTAAGGTGTATATACAACTGAGATGAGGTGTACACCAACTGACAGTAGTTGTAGCCAAAAGTGCTACAAAAAAAACATTGCTGTTAAAAAATGGTTTAAATATTGTAAGTTAATACTATTATTTTTACAATACTTATCGACACCATACCAAGCACACGCGAGCAGGACAGAGTGTTAGAAGATGGTCTGTAGGTAACATTGGCGAAACCGAGTGTATAGAAACACACGTATCATGTGTGTTTTGGGGGGGGGGACTGGAGAATGACTCTGAATATCTATAACAACACCCATACTAAAGTCGAGCACTTTTGGACCCGACATGTATCTTGAAAACATAACACATGGTTTAATAACGCACAATAACTTCATTTTAAATGTATTCCATTCCATATAATATAGAAATCCACTAAAGAAGAAGAATGGAACTGACCATCACCAAAAGAACTTGGCTGAATACTTTTTCGACGTGTGGCATTGGCAGAAGACGAAGCCATAAACCCCATGCTAGTAATTTTTCTTTTACCCTTATCACCAATAACATCATCAGTGACATGTACGAACGCAATTGATGAACTGTTTTCAGAAACTCTTGGAAACATACGTCCGACATAATGGAATTAGGGGTTCACATAGACGAACCACATTCATCATTTGCTACCACTCCTATACTGTACATGAGGCCGAATATTTTTAAACCCAATAGTTGGTCATAATTCGGGTCGATGTCAAACTTGCCCTTCCCTTTACCACCAACTGTCAATCCTGTAGACGTTGACAAAACAGGTAAGACGTGTTGTTGCAGTGAAAGTGGTTCACAAATACTTATACCTGCATTGAAGCGCCCTTTTATATTTATCATTGCAAAACTACTGACTGTTGAAAAAGGGTAGTATCTCTAAAAAAAATAACAATAGCTCATCAAAATATCCAAGTATTATGGGTTTTAAATGTTAATCATTATGCGAATATATCACAAACATATGAAAGTCGCAACTGGATTTCATATACATAAAACTCTGTTGAGATTATAAAACGGTTTAACTTCAACTTTGTTTGATTTTATTTATCTCATTTGATTGTTCATCAATAATAGTACTTGTTTCAACCTACTTATCATCTGCTTCCACTGAAGCTAAATTATCTACTTCAGGTTTTAAAGTTTCAGCATTTAACTATTGAGGGTCACGGGTAGCATTAGCGTCATTGTCAGCTTCAACCACTTCATTTTCCCTAGAAGATTCAGCCTTTTCAGACTTGGCATTGTCATTCTCATCATCATCATCATCATCGTCCTCATGTTTCTGACCCATAAAGGACATTAAATCCGTAGACCATAGCCCTGAAGCTGCTAGTAAACGACCAATTAATACACATACTCAAATGTGACATCATCAAAGAAAAGGATGCATATTCAATCCACTTGAAATAAACAACTCTTTATTACTGATCACAAACCTTTTGACTCGAAACCAATATGGACTAAACGATTCTTGACATTTGGGCATTGTGTTTAGAAAGAAATTATGTGGTACCAAATAATAAACCAAATAATCAGAATTGGATGAACTTTTTAAACCGAATGTAATGTGAAATATACAAATTATGTAAGCATTAGGTTGACATATGAAGAGTACCAGATTCTGCTCGAAGGAGATAATGCTATTTTCCAAGTAACCGATCCTGCGATCTTGTTCTGCTTTGAATGCCATCAGATCGTCCACCTTTTCAATCAACTATAGTGAAAAATTAGCTTACCAATAATCAGGATCGTGATAATCTGAATTACAAAATCGATCATTGATACCTAGTGATAAAATGTTTAAACATACCTTTTGAAGCATCGATCGTGATGGAATCCAGGCTCCAACATCAAGATCTAACATGTCAACAGCTGAATAGTACTCATTGCCACTGCCACCACCAACTGCATAAATCTTATCATTTAAGGTAGCACCAGCTAGGCTTCCCTTTTTTGCATTAAGAGGAGGCCGGCTTGTCCAATCATTTTTAACTGGATCATATGATTCAACTTCACAGAAAAGAAACAATATATGTCAGTAGTATCAGACAAACACGTACACATAGAGATAGATAGCAAGTTACTACCTGTATCATACCAGACACCGCCGGTTCCACCACCAAATACATAGAGCTCACCATTCAATATCGAACAGGAGCATAACATCTTGCAGTATTCATTGGCTTTAGAGATTTAGTCTGCAATATCAGTCTTTTACAAATCAAGAGGCGGTTCTACCTCATCTGGCTCATGTACAGTACGTGCAACTTGATCTTCAGATTTATCATTATCTGTTACCATAGGCTTTTCAACGATACTTTCTTCTACTTCAGGAAGCGCAAGTTTTGTCTCCAAAGGACCTTCAGCAATCTCATTTGATTGTTCATCAATAATAGTACTTGTTTCAACCGACTTATAATCTGCTTCCACTGAAGCTAAATTATCTACTTCAGGTTTTAAAGTTTCAACATTTGACTCTTCAGGGTTTGTTATGCAACCAAATTGTTTTCACCAAATTCATGAGATATCCAAGCCGGATTTCAACTTTCGTTATGAGCGCATCGCGTCTGCATGAGCTGCAACCAATATATACACGCGGATACTGGCAGTCCTGTTTGAGGTACTTGCGCAAACCACATGGACCAGTGATGTAATTTAAATAGAGTAAGTTACGATCTTTAACTATTTCACACACATACGACAACATGTATATCGGAAAGAAAATAAAGAATCATAAAGGCTAATTTGAATGGTGGATGTAGAAGGATGAAAAAATAGCCAACTAAATAAGTCACCTGCTTTTTTTGAAAACGGGTAAACCTGTGGTTTCCCTCACAGCCAGAAATTCAAGGTGACAAATCTCTTAAGATATCAATATACGAAATACTTGTTGGTGCATTAGAAACTCATGTTCTATTGTTCTCCAAGCAGTAATGGCGATTACTCTAAACAAAGAATAATAGTACTCTTGAATGACGAATAAGAATATAGTTAAAAAAAACCCCAACCTTTTTCTCACACACATGCCAGCTGTTGGTACCCCAAGGAGGTCTTCTGGGCTAATGGGCCGTTTTAGTCAACTCTTGTCTCTCGATACAGAGGAACCAAGACTGCAACCCACTGAGCAACAACTTGCTGCTCGTCAACGAACTCTGCGGACAATTCAAAAGTGTCATATTGATAGTATTTTCACTGAAAGCAAATTTCTACAAGCCGACTCTTTATTACACCTTTCTAGGGCACTCATTTGGGCAGCTGGGCGCCCTTAAAAGGGTAATAGCTCTCCGGAGGATGAAGATATTGCAGTTTTCTGCCTAGAGTTATTGATTGCAATCACATTAAACAACAGGGATAGGATTGTAATTCTATGGCAGGGCATTTATGAACACATAGCAAACATTGTACAGACAACTGTGATCCCTTGAGAAGGTCGTGTTTGGACTCTTAAGAATCTGTCAACGGCTTCTTCCATACAAAGAGAATTTAGCAGATGACCTTTTGAGGTCACTCCAGCTTGTTTTGAAACTTGATGCCCGTGCGGCTGATGCATATTCTGAACAAATAACACAAGAAGTGATCCGTTTAGTTAAGGAAAATGTTTCTCACATTCGATCCCAAATGGGTTGGCGGACAATTACATCTTTATTTTCCATCACTGCCCGAAACCCTGAAGCTTCTGAGGTGGGATTTAATTGATTCACTTCTGTTCATCATGTCTGATGGGATCAATTTACTTCCTGACACCACCACAGTAGCCTGCAAGAGCATGCCATACATACACATATCTGCAATAACACAAATCCGATAATAAACTTTAATAGAATATGCTTCAAGAAATTATCATTGAATCTATAATCTATTGCTCGTGTTGCAGCATATCAATTTGGCAGAAGACCCATATCAAGAAGCCATCTTGCCGCCATCTAACCTGTCATCACAAACATGTTTGAACACAATATTTAGGATTTCTAAATCCAGTAAATGTAATAACTCTAAGCATAGGCTTAGTGGTCATAAAACTTTCTTTGTAACTTGCCACTGGAATTGGAGAATTAAAAGAACTGTAACTATGTATTATATTCGACTCTCAACTCAATCCACAAGATCTAAAATACAAAAGTAACTTGCAATAATTATAGTGTTTTCATCAGATTGAAAGCTTCCGAAATCTAGACTCGTCAGATATCATTGTGCTATTCATTGTTATACGCTCACGTTTCAGGATACTTCAACATTGTTTGGTGCAAGCCATCTGTATCCACAAAACATATTGCTAGAATCTATCACTCTCTTTTGCTAAATCATCCACTTTTCTAGCAACCTCATTAACGGAAATAGACGTAGATGGATCTAAAGTTTCAGGTTCAAAGTTGACTATTCTTTGACCAAATTTTCTAGCAAACTCAAGGCCATCCACCCAACTTTGATGATAGAGAACATAAGGGAAAGTCAGTACAACATAAGGATAAGCCCAATTCTTTGTTAAAATGACAAATAGATAGTCAACTACTTTAACCAAAACTGTTATTAAGTGGCTTCAAAGAAACTAACTCACCATAACCGATGGGCAGATGGTTGATCACAAATACGAAATTTATCCAAATAGTTGCGGTACAAACACGAAATACGAAATTTATTCCTGCTAAAATAGTTGCGGTATGGTGTGACTGCTGTAACAGATCTTTTAAAGAAAACTGCTGCACCACCTTCTCAGGAGTTGCCCGACCCACGATACCAGCTTCAAAATCTAATAATGGTGTAGCACCAACATGCAGCCCTGGTGCGAAAGGAGGTCGGTAACCATGATAGATAAAAGTATGGTCACGGCCCGCAGCTGCATAAACCACTGTCAGTAAATATCAAAAGAGCGATACTGTTAAACCAAAAAAGGAAAATGACATTGGTAATTGAAAAAATACAATCAGTAGTGGACGTTCCAGCAATAACACCAGGACACCCATCCTGGTAAACACGATCAGCAAATGTCGAAATTGTCTTTAGTTTCTGTTGTATCCTTTTTATAATCTGTGTGTTCTAGGTTCAAAATCTTGAATCGGATATATCTATCCATATCTGATTTAGTGCTTTATGTCATCGTTTGTGATCCCTTTAAGCTTACTATTGATTTAACCTGTAATATCACCAAAACATTTATAAATAAAAATAATCATTCATCAAGTATTAAATATAGAGTTCTCAGAAAATAACACCCAAAAGAATTGATAAAAAATTGTACCTCTTGAAGGGCTTGTAGAGCTTCAGCCTACCATCGACTAACTTGAGGGGCCAAGTAGTTGCTTATCTCCTTTATACATAGTATGAAAAAGTTATAAAAAAAACGTTACTCAATTGTGTGACATTTAAAAGGTTCGCATGCTATATGATTTATACCTTAAAAATGGTTGCAAACACGGTCGCTCGAATGGTCATAAAACATAGCAGTAGCTATGTATAATGGATGTGAAGTTAGATACAATGGTAACCATCCGTAAATGGTATAAAAAACATACATCAAATATATGCAAATATCACGTTAGTTTCTCAAACCTGCACACACAAATAGCTTAAAAACATATTCAAACATCAAATATCAGAAACATAGATATAAAAAACAAATCAAAGTTGACTAAATATAATAAACAACATACCTGATTTAATCAATCTACAAAAAACTTAAGCTTTTAGCAACATG
>BPTQ01000008.1:182641347-182725029 GCA_019973895.1 Chrysanthemum seticuspe | reverse complement strand
TCAAAGAGTTCAGAACATAAGATAGGCTTTGTATCTCAAAGCTATTAGTTTCTA
This sequence comes from Chrysanthemum seticuspe, assembly GCA_019973895.1. Classification (NCBI taxonomy): domain Eukaryota; kingdom Viridiplantae; phylum Streptophyta; class Magnoliopsida; order Asterales; family Asteraceae; genus Chrysanthemum; species Chrysanthemum seticuspe. Next base: position 182,724,975 of record BPTQ01000008.1, on the reverse strand, counting down.
GGTATCTCCTAGTTTTCACAAGAATCAATAATATTGAACATAAATGAAAGGCGATGTTATGGTTCAACATCTCTAGAAGATAATCAAACGAACACTAATGTATCCGTTGTGATTGCTAGAGGCTCACGAATTCTAGATAGTTCCAGAGACATACAAAGATTGTTCACCATAGTCTCGGAGCCCTTTCAGAGATGCTATGATTCTTGGTAATAGTGGGAGTATGTCAGTTTGTAAGTAAGTGGTACGGACCTAGGCTATTACTTTTACTTCAGTGGTTGTGTTTGTTGTGGTTGTGGTGAAGGTACGTTGTCGAGTCAGAGTGTTTGTCGTTACCATTTAAGGGAATAAATTTCTCCCTTCTCATACTTGAAACCTGATACTTCTACCTTTTGACCTAAAGGTTATAACTAACCTTAGACACCCTCCATCATTTCTTTCCTTTGTCAGATTTCTTTTACTAAGGACTGTCCCTACCCTTCAAATAGTACCGAGGTGGTTTCTGACGACTTCTTCACGACCGGTACGTCTCTCTCGTATTTCACTTCTGTTAAGACGAAGTTCGGTATGGACTTCTAGTAGATACACTAAAAGTGGTATACCTACTACGATTTCTGTATACCTACCGAGAGTTTCGTTCCAAGCCACCTTTACTTCTTAGTTTCTCTTACTCCTTCAGGTACGATTCTGTTGTCAAAGTCCTGAAGTTGTATAGTCTTCTTCTTCCATAGGTGTTCCCTATGCTGTCCAAGGTATCCTAGAACTCAGTCGACTTAGTCGACTTACGATTTGGTCTATTACTTCTAACGTTGAGTTTCAAGAACGCCAGGAACGGCGGTAGTACCAACGTACAATCATAACGTGAGTTCCGATTTCCTCCCGACCTGTACGAGTGAAAACTACTCGATATGTTGTCTGAGTCTTGAGAACTTGGTCTACAGTCCTGAGGGATAGCATGTAGAAGAAGATTGGTACGTCGAAAACAACCCTGAAGAGTGAGGTTGTACTACCATGTTCGAGGATCAAGGTTGATAAAAGGTAGTAGATGATCAAGGTTGATGAAAGGTCGTAGGACGAGAGGGTGAGGTGGTGTATTGTGAGCAGGGTGAGGTGTTAGAAGTGTTGGATTCTGATCGTCACACTACCTCCTACAAGAAGTAAGCAAACAACGACTGATACTATGAGTCGTCATAGAACGTATACTTCTGAAACTAGTCCACCTGGGAGAACTTTACCTCCTTTACTTCGACTTTTACGTCCATCGTAACGACAGTCACCTGTAGTTTTCCAAACTTCTCTTCCGACCTTCCTTCAAACAAAAGTTCCCTTTCCTTGGTCGAGCGAAACTATCCTCCTTTCAGTTCACGATGTGAACAGTAGTCTACCCCGTAAAGAGTTCTCTTACGTTCCTGTCTTTCCTACCTCTACCTCGGTTTATAGAAAGGATAGTCGTCTTTGTCGTCCTTCGACCTCGAAGTCGTCGAGAGGAGTGGTACCTACTTGTCCAGTTGACCTGATGTGTACTTGGACAATTACTCCTTCGAGTACTATGACTGTTCGAACCTGACGAACGTTCCACGTGAAGCCTACTTTCCGTACTAGTCAAACGGAACTACCCTGATAGAGTCCATGTGTTAACATATAAACCGACATCAGAATCTATGTTACTTGAATTTCTTCTTAAACTACAATACTTTGGATTCAAACTACGTACGATATAACTATTACTTCGAGTATTTGAACGTAATTTTTGACATCTTTCTGTTTTTCACACCAAAGTTTTCTTAGTTTATCGAATACTTCTTTTTTATTTTCACAATGTCAAACTAGATCTTCAACGTTTATTAATGAATTTTGACAGACTCTTTCTTCCAATCAATATTGGAAATCCAGTTTTCCATCTTCATAGTCCAAAGTTCATACTCTTCCCTCTTTAAATAAGGGAATTTACCATTGCTGTTTGTGAGACTGAGCTGTTGCATGGAAGTGGTGTTGGTGTTGTTTGTGTTGGTGACTTCATTTTCATTATCGGATCCAGGCATGGTGAATGAATGTTTGACTGTATGAGGGTGATAATGGTTCTTAGTATCGTAGAGACTTTCCCGAGGCTCTGATACCACTTGTTAGAAACATACAGAGACCTTGATAGATCTTAAGCACTCGGAGATCGTTAGTGTTGCCTATGTAATCACAAGCAAACTAATAGAAGATCTCTACAACTTGGTATTGTAGCGGAAAGTAAATACAAGTTATAATAACTAAGAACACTTTTGATCCTCTATGGATCTTTGATTATCGAAACTCTATGTTTCGGATAGAATACAAGACTTGAGAAACTTGAGAAAAACCTTATCTATTACAATCTATCATGGTTTCTTATATAGGCAAGAAACCCTAATAAGCGTTGACAATTTACGCTTCTACTACTAAACTAGACTAAGCATGTATCTAGACAAGCATGCAACTAATCATTTTGTTTTGTTAATCATCGTGTTTATTCTGAGTAAGCTCTACATAATACGGCGCCAACCTATACATACGGCGCTGACTTTTACTCTAAACTGAGCTTATCTCTCCTACGTGGTTCCCACTTTCAGCAGCAACACACTGTCTGCTTTATCACTTCTGCTGAAGTATAACTTCGGCAGAATCCTTTCTCCTTCGGCAGAATCTCTTTGACAGAAGCTTCGGCAGAATCAGTAGATTATGCTTCGGCAGAATCAGTAGATTTCCTTAATTCCCAACACTATTTGAATCATCATCACCAAATCTGCTAATTCCTTCTCACACTGATCACCATGGCACCATAACCTTCAACAAGGATGGAATCTTCTTCACTCCTGAATATGAACCAGTGATTAGTCCACGATATCACCCTAAAAAAATCAATGACGATAGTGAACAATCACTTATTGATAACATGGTCAAGCTTGGTAATGACATTCAACAGTACACTCTAAACATCAAAGGCAAATACAAAATGATTGATACTTCAGAATGGTCAATTGGTAATTCATCTTCTCAAGGCATAAGAATCAACACTAAGAGTAAGATTCGTAACTCGGAATACTACGAGAAGAATATGCTAATTGCACTGAAGATGGAATCTGGATGTGAGCTGGAAAAAGTGCTAATTAATTTCATGGAGGATACAGATGATGAAGCAGAACAATTAGGACCAAGCATGATATTCATGGCACACGTTGAAGAAGTGGGTGATTTTGAAGCAGAAATAGAGGACATGGCTGACACAACTCCAACCTATGACTCAGATAACAGTGGAGACTTATCACCTACAGTAAATCTTTTTTCTTATAATGAATCCAATAATGAACTTGATGTATTCATCCATGATAACATTCTAACATGTAGTATGATAACTAAAGTTAACACAAGTAGTGTAACATCTATTAGTGATACACTCAAGTTATCTACTACAAGTGTCGAAAGCAATCATAAATCAACAAATCAAGATCATAGTGAAATGCTTCAAAACTATGCCACTATTCAATCTCAAATTCAAAATTATACTTACTTTATAAAACTGGAACAAGCTAAAAGTGCTTCCTTGGAGAAGAAAATCAAGGATATGTTACATGTCGAACAGTTTGAACGACCATAAGTGTTGAAACGTCAAATTCTTGAGTTACAAAACGAACGCATAAAACGAAATATTTCGACTTTTGATAACATTAAAAAGAATTATGAAAATGAAGTTTCAAAAATTAATGAAGAAAAAACTAATTGTATTCAACGATTAACAAAAGCTGAAACTAAACTTCGCACTACTGATCAGACTAATCAAACTGTAAAGGTGTTAATACCCAAATCTTATTCAATTTTGGATCTAAAACAGGGTCTTGGTTGTCCTAAACCATCTTATCTTGATATGGTTAAACATATTGAACCTAGTTTGTATAATGTTGATTACATGAGAAGTGACACCTTCAACGATTACTTGTTTGTTCCTAATGACATATCTCAAGAAGAAAATGAAAAACGTTTAAAAGTTAAACAAAAGAGCACCAATTTCTCCTGCTTTAGTGCAGATTATAGTTTGATTAACAATGAAAAAATTCTTTCACGAAAGCCAACAAATGTAAAAAAAAAAAAAAAAAAAAAAAAAAAAAAACATGTGGAACAGATTTCTGAAAACCCATATGATCCACAAAAATATGAGAGTTCAGCGAGAAAAAGTTTTTGTAAGCTCAAAAATCAAATAAATTGTACGTTGGTTGTCATTCATGGAAAAGCAAGAATTTAAAATTTCTGAACTTCTGAAATCTAATTCTTATGAAATGGATATCTTAAGGGAAGTCAAAAAACTTTTGAAAACTTTTATCGAACCTTCCGTGAACAAAGTCAATGCACACTTTATAGCTTTTGAAGAAGCATTGGTTTCTGAAATGCAAACTGACTTAACTTATAATACATCTCTTGAACATGTATGACCTTCTCAGCCTAAACTCTGACATTCAAAAAGAATATTTCATTCATCAAATTTAATCAATCAAACCACAATCTACAATAAACGAGGAGAAAATTAAAGAATCTGAAAAAGCACAAACGTTTTTAGACATGGAAAAGCTTTTACTCAAAGAGAGTCTAAGAGAATGTTTGCAAAAGAACGTTGAGTTGAACGAGGAATTGTCTTGTTGTATTTCCAGATTTGAAAACATGTAACATATCACATACACACAATATAGCACAAGTAAGACTTGAATGGTATGAGTTCTAGAGAGGGAAAGATGGGATGTTCTAGAGAGATAAAATCAAAATGAAAGGTTAGATTAGCAAATGAACATCCAACCCTCTCCCTTGTGGGGAGAGGGATATTTATACAAATGTCTACGCCCTCCTTCTGGCTGTGGATCAGGCATACAGTGGGTAAAGACCCGTCCTTCTCCCACGGTGTTACTTATACTACTAGTAAACTAACTAATATTATGTTATGTCTACGAGCTGTAATATGCTACACTATTGTTAGGGTGACCGACACTTCTACATGGATTTTCTAAATCCTAACAATCTCCCCCTAAGGGAGGTCACCCCATGATTTACATTGAAAATCCTAGCATTTTATCGATAATCTTTAATGCTCGAGCTCATAGACTTTGAAGCTTCTTAAACTTTAAATTAGCATAATAGTAGTGATTCTTTGGCATTGAGTGTTTCTTTGATAAGTGATCAGGAGCTTTCATTGAGATCATCTGCAACATATAATCTCCAGATCATCCATTGTTGTATTGACACCATGTGATGTGGTAACTTTTAGGACCGAGATGCTAACATTTTGGATCATGATATCTTCTCATCATAGTAGCGGAAGCTTTCGTTGATTCATGATATTTGCAACAGCGTAGCAGAAGCATGGATTTAAAATATCAGAGCCAGTTGATGAAGATATGCACTTATCATGATTTCTTTTAGAAGTGAATGTGATGTGTGAGCATGCAGTTATGGATTGACTCTTCAATTCTGATCAGCTGCAACCGGCGGGTGTCCCTGCAAACAACATTTAGCAATAAAGCGCGCGAAAGAGTCTTTGATCACTTTCGTTGAATGGGGTTGCAAGAACCACGGTTCCCCGTTGATCAGTACAAGTACTGCCTGTGATCATGTAGAATTCCAAAGAACCTCCTTGACAAGGTTTCGCAGCTAATCAAGCCGTTCTCAAATCGGAACGTCTCAAAGAAGACAGTACGGAGTGAGTGAACCAGCGAATTGAGATTCACTGATTGATGAAAAATGATTTGAAAAACAATCGTGTATTGCTTAATATAAAGAGTTTTGCAATACTACGAAGATTTTAAGGAAAATCAATTATCAATAAAAAATACCCCTTTTATATTTGAAAACTTAATACACAGTCGATGTGCTAGAGAAAAGAGTTGTTGAGCACAACGACCGGTTTTTCAAAGGTATTCGTCAATCCATTTCCTGGACCAAGGTTGATTCAAGAGTGAATCGCCCCATCGTTTCTATCCAGTTGTCACAAGTTTGATCTTTTGGAAAGATCTCACATGTCACCCACGAAGAGCTTGTTTGATGTTGGCTCTAGAAGGATTTCCATCTTCATCGTGAATACTTGACATATCACTCGGATGTTCTGGCAATACCACAAGTATAATGCGTAGGACTCTCAAAATATATTCTCACATTCCACAGTGTGTGAAACTGTGAGTCTTCATTAATTGTTTCCTAATGAGATTTAGTAATGATCTCTTGGCTCTAGAATCAATAGTGCATATTTGGTTTCCTATGTCGGAGACTAGGGAGAGGGTCTCCTTCTTCAATATCAACAATCTCTAAGAGAAAGTCAATAGATTATGTAGGTTCCCCGTGAGAATGAAACAAGCCCTTTTAAGAGGAACTTGAGTAGCTTGGGAAGTTTGGTGCAGTGCGTCACTAGGTCTATGACGTCTTGTCTTCAATACCGGCGTTACCTTAGTAACAACCAGTAGCATATGAATTGAACCCCGTTTTTGCCCTAAGGTTGAATTAAAGGAGGGATATTTCTTTTCACCCTTTTCACATTCAATTCTTTTTCATTCTTCAACCCCTTCAGTGCTTACCGACACTTCATAATTAGAACCTTGTTGGGTTTATTCCAGTACTAGCTCTGTCTCAGTCCGCACTCTTCCCATATTCTCATTTTTCTCCTTTTTTCACACCTAAGGAATTCTACACTATCTAGTGGATTGTTCCTGGGTAGATCCCTCCGGCTTTGGTTGGATCGTGGGAACAAATACCTAACCTAACCATCCTTATATCTCCATGCATAAAATAAATTGGTCGGTCTTTTGGTATTCTTCATTCCGCCTCGAAACTAATTGAAACCCTATTTGAAAATCAATCAAGGTACTTGTGATATAAAATCAAAGTATTTTGTACCTTAATTATTTTTTATATTTTAGAAATGATCCCCCTCAATATGTGCTTCAAGTATTAGAAATCATTTTAGCACATGAAGGCAAGAGGACTTTTGAAATCTTAGATTGAGAATGAAAGGTCCAATCTTTGATTAACATTTTCTAAAATGATCATCATCACGTCCCGATCAAATATTGTATTTTAAGTACTTTGGATGAAATATTTTGGGAAGGATGAGGATTTCATTTGATTACTCCCCCTTAATATGTGCATCGATATTCGAAAGAGTTTTTATGATTGTTTAGTACATAAGTGAGGAGTGTGTTGAAGCAGTTTTCACTATCACAGTAGCCAAGGAAACCATTTAAAATTTCAATCAAGGTACTTCTGATAAAACAATGATTCTTTAGTAACTTGATAGTTTTTAGGATGATTTTGAAATGCTCCCCCTCAATATGTGCTTCGATATACGAAAACGTTTAGCACATATGGGGAGAGTTGCCTATTCATTGAGACTTGAAGATCAAATTTTATCAGATTGCATATTTATTTCATATTTTCTCCCCCGATCAAAAATTTCAAACCCTTTGAGATTTTGGATCTCAAGTGATTTAAATATGTGTAAAGCTTTTTGGAGGAAAATGTGTCATGTTTTATTTAATCTGAAAAGAGACACTACAATGCTCCCTCTTAAGACAGTGAGGGAAGCTACAAGCCATAATCCTATCACTATTATATACTTCATAGTTATTATTGTTTATATTACAATCACCACATCACAAATAAGTGTTCAAAAAATAGTAACCACCATAAGAAGATGTCATCATTCTGTTCTCTGTAGTAGCTTGTAATGTCCTTCATGAACTCTTCCTCCCACAAAACTTTCTAGGCTATATAAGATCTTCCTAGTTTTGAGCCTTCTTCCTATAGCATCAATGAACTCTTCACACCTTTTCACATCATGCACCGTCCAAAACTTTGTATTATCCCCCGGTCTCATCTTGGGCTTAAACTCCTTGACCCTAGAATCCAATTCTTCTTCAATAACCTTTAAAGTACCATCACTGAACTTGTACAGCTCACACAGCCTCATTAGCATCCTTGATCCATATTTGTCCGTGAAGACAACTGCTCTTGGAGTGTCAATTACTGAGTAGTCGTGTCTGTATTCATATCATGTGGCTTCCCATTGAGGCTTGATGAGATTGACTTGAGTCTAATAGCTTTCCATGCCGAGCTGAAAGTCACCCACTCTTTGTTGAATCACTAATCCTCTTATCCATAGATTGACTGCTGCAGCAAGAGACTTCTTTTCACGAGTGGGCAGGTGATCAAGGTGGCCATGGAGGTTCAATAAATATATCTTCAAAATCACTTGGATATAGATGTTTGAAGTCGTTCTCCTCAATTACATGGTCTTTCATATCAGCTCTTCTGAGGACAATCTTCTTCAGGTAATCGTATCCATACATTAGAAAGATCTCCACGCTGACTACACTTAGAATACGCAGTTTGGAATGAACAGCTCTGCGCCTCTTTTCTGCACAATGTCTTTCAATGTAGAATATTTTCTTTTTGAACCACCAATGAGAGATGTCGTATGAGGTAGCAACGTCGTACACATATTCCTTTTATGTTCAAGTCATAGATCTTGATAATTTGCAGCCTTCATTTTAGAAATAGATAGAGTTGGTCTGCTTCCCTGAGTCCCAGCACGTAGATAATCCAGATCTTTGTTGAAGAAGAAATCTGATTGGATAGTCATCTGTCCAGGTTCACCACCGAGAGGAAGAGGGTTGTTGACGTTGAATCGACTGATATTGTCTTCTACTTGATCTGTCAACAGTTTGTGGCATTCCTCCATTTGGTATTGTAGATGAATAGCATCCGGATGGAAGGCTTTGACAATCTCATACACTGGGCCTTCTAGATCCTTTGATGTAATCGATGAAATTCCCTGCTTCTCACAATACCACTTAATAAAGCTTCCCATGTCTCTTGTAATGTGTAGCAGTGATTCTTCTGAAGGTGCTTCATGGTTGGCTGCTATGGTGTTTGCCCAGTTGTTGTCAGGAACAATCAGATCAGACTCTGGAATGGCCCATGAAGGTTCTGATGTTTCAGGTCTTTCCTCAGGCCACCAACTTTGAGTCATTTCTTCAGTCGGTGTTGTCCGAGATGACTTTGTACGTTTCCCCCTATATATGCATTCCACCAATCTTCATCATCAGACAACTTAGGAATGTGTTTGGTGGAAGCATCATCATCCTCAGAATCTGACACTTGAGCAACGTATGATTCTTCATTCATGACCTGCTCTTCTGGAATGGAGGTGAAGGTAGGTGTAAATCGGGAGTCAACCGTGGTCCATGCAGCATAGGACGAGGTTTACGTGGTCTTCTGTGAACCTTGGCCTGCTAAGGAACCAGGTTGATTTGAAGGCTTAGGAGGAGGAGTAGGTGGATTAGATTTTGAAGTATCTGCTGCACCTGATGATCCACCTGCACCAGAAGAACCAGATCCACCAGTTGGAGGAGGAGGAGGTGGTGGTTTAAGAGTTCCAAATTTAGATTCAAGCATCACGACTCTCCTTTTCTTCTTTCCTTCCCTTTCTCGAATGTCTATTAAGTACTGCAAATGATTATCATGATCTATCGAGTTTTGGAGAGCTTCATATAACTCCATGAGGACTTCATCCTCTTTATGCTCATCAGTTTCAAACATTCTATCGTGGAGGATTGATCTCATGTCTAAAGTAGGTAAGTCTTTGAACCTCTTGTGTAACGGAGCTTTCATAGCCCATTCAACTGCGTCCTTGACCTCTGCTTCAATTGCATTTATCACTCCAGTGTCAAAATTGAACCGCTCAAGCTTAAATAGACATCGATCAAGATGCTTGACTGATTCAGGAAGGTGGTGCTTCTAGAGAGCCTCGATTCATTTTAAGGCCTCATTAAGTTTTTGATCAGTAGTTTTGCTAGGAGGTGATGATGGTGCTGGTGTAACTGGGTCATTGACAGTGATGATAGTAGGCGAGATGACGGTTGTTGTCACATCAGAGGACATGGGTGGTGGAAGTGCGGTTGACAAGAGTGGTACATGCGATGGAAGTGCGGTTGCTGGAGCTGTTGCTGATTCAGAAAGTATTGGTGCAAACATAGGAGGAACGGTGGATGTATCCTGCTGAATAGTAACCGAAAACATGGATTTGACCTCTTCTTTTTCATCATTTTGTTTGTCCGAATCAGCATCTGAGGGTCTATCCTTGAGGAATTGGTCACCATAGGTAATGTCTGTATCAAGGTTCTTCAGAGAGGATAGGGATTCTGTTGAGACGTTCACTTCTTCAAGACGCACTTGTTCTTCAGATATTGGATTCAGAGTATCTTGAATATTTGGATGTGTTTCTTGTGACAGTTCTGTGGAAAACTAGAAGGGGGGGTTGAATAGTTTTACCAATTTAAAACTTCCTTTTAAATATTTAGATCGACTTATGTCAATCTATTTAGGTGTGTATGTTGGACGCTGATAGATAGATATATAAAAGTGTAATGAAAGGTAAAGAGTAAGAAGCACATAACCACGACACGAGTATTTATAGTAGTTCGGCTACAAGGACACCTTCCTTGCCCTACTTCACTCCCCGAGTCACCTACTCGAGAGTTCGTAAACACTACACGACATCAATCTCCTTATGGCGGAGAAGCCTTCACAACGTCGCCTACTCTTTTTCTGGTACTAGGCTAACCACCGGGTTCTTTCACACCAAGGTAAACCACACCTACCACAACGTCGCCTATCCTTTATTAGGTACTAGGCTAAGCACCTAGTTCCATTACTATAGAGGAACTACTACCCAACACAACACAAAACCTATTCCCAAGGAGACCCACTCCTTATTACAACACTATCAAGGATATCAACATCCTTGAAGATAAAGAATTACTATATGTATAACGATACACCTTATCAATTATACGACCTAGGCATTCTTCACTAATGCCACTTGATTTGATTCCTAGGCATCCTTCACTAATGCCTTTGACACAACGCTTGGCACCTTTCACTAATGCCTTCGTCTTGACACCTTTAGCATTCTTCACTAATGCTTTTGACACAGACGTTAAGCACCTTTCACTAATGCTTTCGTCTTGACTCTTTCGGCATCCTTCACTAATGCCTTCAACACAACACATCTACGGAGGAAGAAAGAACTATCAACAAGAGAACCTCAGTTGTCTTGATGATGACGAAGCATGGCAACTCATGGACTTGAGCTTGCTCGACTTCAAGAAGTGGTGATCTCGCCTTTAAGAGGAACCTAGAGAATCACACAAAAACAAAAGACAAACTACATAGAAAGATCCCTTAGGATCAGTGGTTTGAGAGGTACAATACTTGGGGAAATTATGTGTGAGAGTGGCAAGCCAAAAGGAAGAAATGGCTCACTATTTATAGAGGAGAAAGCTTAATGTTCCCCGGATCCCACGGATCCCTCCCACAAGGGATCCGTCTAGTGTAATCCTAGGGATCCGTGGGACGCTCCTCTTTGCCCATGGGTATTTTGGTTATGGGTCATGGGTTATGGGTTGATCCATGGGTTTCTTATTAGATACAATATATCTCATGAGTTCAATGTACCTAGTCAAATGGGTATGGGTCAATACCATGGGTTATGGATATTTTCCATGGGTTGTAGTTTTTACCCATTTATATAATATATACTAGTTGTGTATATATTTTGCCCAATATGTAAACACTAGTTGTTGTACCTATATATTACTAAATCATAAAATCACTTATACTTGTTTTAGTGTTTTATGTAAAAACGTTAAGTGTGTTAGAAAACTATTGGCTCAAACAATTTACGTATTTTATTTGTTTCGTTAAAATGATTTTACGTTTGTTATCGACAAAACATTAGAAGATCGTAAAATATAAATAAATGTTTTTACGGCTTATTTGTATTAACAATCTCCCCCTTTTTGTTGATGACAAAACATAAAATTATTTTAAGGAAAAACTAAATTTTGTAAAAGTTTGAATTGGAGTTTTTTACTCTCTTCTCCCCCTTTTTGTCGAAACAAAAAGAGCGTTGAAAAGAAACTAACACAAAGTTTTAAGAAAAACATGAAAAAAAGAAAAAAAAAATGTAAAGAGAGCAAGTGACGGGAATGGTTCTCGTCTTAACTCCCCCTAGACGAGTCCATCCCTTTGTGAGGGCGTCAAGTACATAAAAGTAAGTAAGCTAATTGATGACGTACCCTCCGATCAGGTCAAAGGACCCCCCTTCGGCCTCAGTCGAATTTGCATTACGAAGACCCAAGTCTTTCTTCATAAGTCATTGGTGGCGTAAAACCATTCATCATTGACATGGTTACCAGTTGGGAATCCGTCAGCCGAAGGCCTATGCCCTTCGGTGTCTTCCCTTGAAGATCCCAAGACAACTAAGAACCTTGACTTGGTCTTCCCCCACGTTCCCACTATATCCTTAGCTTCCCCGCCAATTCCGAGATAGTGGGGATGAAGCCCTAGCGGTTACCATAAATCAGGGGACGCCCCCCATGATCTCCAAAACATGTGCTAACACTCTCCAAGCTATTTTCATCACCTATAAATAGGTTGGACGAGTCATTTCAATGGTAGGTTCACTCAACACAGTATTTCACATACATCATATTATTTACAACCCATATCACATACTTATTCACACGCCGGAGGTGGTTCGCAGGGCCCAACCCCTGCGCAATCACTTAACGAAGTGTCTATTATTTCTTATTGCAGATTGGCTACAAGTTTGGCGCAAGCATATCACCCCTCATACCCTTCGATCACCATCGAAGGCCTGGTCGTACAAATTATTGTACAATCAGTGGCGCCGTCCGTGGGACCCGCTACTATTGGTCTCGTTATTCCAAACTTACACCCAGTCAATCACTCTCACTAGTTTTACGGCATGACTTAAGGAAGAGAAGATACACCCCCTCCGGGTTTCTCGACCTTGGCACCAATCCCAGTCAACGATCCTAACAACCTTCCCAATATAACAGCATCCACTTTTACCACACGATCTCACCCTGAAATAACCCCCAATAACCATGCTTCAACTTCGGCTAACCCTAAACCGGTAATTAGTCCAGCGTTTGTCGAAGCTAACATCGAAGCATTAGAGTCTTTACTAAGAGCTCGAAGGAGGCAAGCTCGGAATGTGGAGATGCGTAGGGAGTTAGAATACTCAAGCGATGAGTATGACGAAGAGTTGAAAATGGAGACTAGGCCCTTGGCTCATGGAGCTACACGTTCAGTGCTAAGGATAGGGTCTCCGAGTAGTCGAAGGCCTAGTGGAAGGTCAGTTGGTTTTGAAGACGTTCCGGAGAGGGCTCCGACTAGACGGGAAGGCACGATAGAAGGCTCCAATGGAAGGAGTCACCGAAGGGAGGCTACGAAGGTTAATTTTCCACCACTTTTGGCAGCTCATCTAGGAAGAACTGAAGCAGGGGTTCCGCTGCAGCCTTCTCACGCATCTGGCGTAGAAGGCAATCCACCTCAAATGAATGGGGGAGGAAATCTTCCTCCTCATGGTATGTACCCTCCTTTTCAGGCTCAATCTTACCCTCAAGGGGTTTATCCCCCACCTAATGGGCAGGCTAGCAACCCCAGTTTCACTCAACCATACGGAAGTATGCCCTACGGGCAACCTATGATATATCCTTCGTACCCTGTAGGAAGTCACCTACCTTATATACCTACTGCTTACCCTCAATATGTTAACCAAAACCCTGTTGGAATACCTCCAAATCATAACCCGTACAATGTTGCCCCTACCTACATGCCACCTTATAAATGCCTTTATTCGGAGCCCATGGGCTCCACCACACCCTTCGTAAGATTGATAGAAGACTACCCTCTACCTGACGGGTTGAAAATGCCCGCGCATATTGGTACCTACGATGGAAAAGGGGATCCGGATAACTTTTTGCACTTATTCGAAGGGGCTATTAGAATGCAGAAGTGGGTTATGCCTGTTGCTTGTCACATGTTTACATACACCCTATGAGACTCCGCTCGTATATGGTGGAACGGGCAAAAACCAGGTAGCATTGTGAATTTGGATGATCTCAAGGCCAAGTTCAGATCACATTTCAGCCAATAGAAAAAGTTTACAAGAACGCACCTAACAGTGCACAACATCAAGCAGAGGGAGAACGAGAGCACCAGGGCTTTCATTACCAGATACACCGATGACACTTTACAAATAATGGGCTTGCACGAGGACCAACGCATCTCAGGTTTCGTGCACGGTCTACGAAACAGAAGTCTGGTTGAATTCCTCTCCACTGATCTCCCCGCAACCTACAAGGGTTTAGTGGAGAAGGCTTACACCTGGATCGAGGCAAAAGAAGTATCTACCAACGGGGCTCCGATCGAAAATAAAGAAAGCCACAGCAAAGCTCTGAAGCATTCTTCGTGGGAAGGGTCCAGGAACAAACACAAAAATAAGGACAGGTTCACACCGTACCACAAAAACATCAACCATGGGCTCTTGGCTAATCTGCCCAAATCTCCAAGGGAGATACTTGCTACGGAAAAGGCTGTGAAGGCCTTTGATCCTCCTCCCCGCTTGGCAAACAAAGGAAGGCCCAGAGATACTTCCAAATTTTGCTACTTCCATGACGACTACGGACACGACACCAACAACTGCAGAGAACTCAAGAAGCAGATAGAAGAGGCCGTAAAGTCCGGCCAATTGGGACATTTGGTGAAGGGTATAAAAAGAGGTAAAGACAAAACCTCCGACACACAGCTGGGGAAAGATACCACACCTGCCGAAGCGCCCATCCTCATGGTTTACAAAGAGGACTCTGGTTCAAAGAGGAAAGAAACAGAGGAAGCCTTGTGCGGAGTAGGAGATGTCACCTTTCCTTCAATCACAGGGAAAGTTCTTTCAAATGACCCCGTGGTCATCAAAGTCTTGATCTCCAACATAGAAGTAAACAGAGCCTACCTTGACTGCGGTAGCTCCTGCGAAATTATCTACGAACGATGTTTTCTAAAGCTCAAACCTTCAATAAGGTCGAAGAGAGTAGATTCGAAGGTACCCTTAGTGGGGTTCTCAAGGGAACACTCATGGCCCTTGGGAGAAGTCCCTCTAGAGGTTACGATCGGAGAAGGGAGGCTAAAAAGAACAGAAACTCTGGTTTTCACGATTGTAAGGTCGGAATCTCCCTACAACCTATTGATAGGGAGAACAGCAATGCAGAAGATGGGCATCGTTGTCTCAACCATACATGCCGCGATCAAATTCCAAACACCTTTCGGTATTGGAACGGTTTTCTCCAGCTATAAGGTGAAGGAGTCTACGGCAGTAAGCAAAAGGATCAAACAGGTTTCGGAGGAGCTTTCGAAGGATGTTCTCAGTTGTACTGACGCTGAAGAACGCATCGTGGTAAATGATCTCTTCCCCGATCAGAAAGTGGTAATCGGAAAGCAGCTCCCAACCTCCTTTAAAGCAGAATTGGAAAAGGTACTTCGTGCTAACGCAGATGTCTTCGCATGGACCTATTCTGACATGACGGGGGTCCCCAGAACTCTCACCATAGACGGAAAGCCCTTCGGTACTGAACACAAGCTCAATGAGTTCAAACATATTGAACCCATCAAACAAAAGTGTCGAAGCCTGGCTCCTGAAAGAAATGCCGCTGCATGCAAAGAAGTGGACGAGCTCGTAGCAGCAGGCATACTTAGAGAGGTGAAGTATCAAACTTGGGTGGCCAATTCGGTGATGGTCAAGAAGCATGACGGAGGATGGAGAATGTTCGTAGACTTCACAGATATTAACAAAGCATGTCCGAAGGACTGCTACCCTCTGCCAGAGATTGATTGGAAGGTGGAATCCTTGTCAGGGTTTCGGCTAAATTGTTTCTTAGACGCTTATAAAGGTTACCATCAGATACAAATGGCGGAAGAAGACGAAGAGAAGATAGCCTTTTTTACAGGAAAAGGCGTTTATTGTTACAAAAAGATGCCTTTTGGTTTGAAAAATGCAGGTGCCACCTACCAACGATTAGTGAACAAAGCCTTCCACAAGCAGATAGGTAGAAATCTGGAGGCCTACGTAGATGATATGGTCATCAAGAGTAGATCGGAGGAGGATATGCTCTCCGACATTAAGGAAACCTTCGACCAGCTTCGCGCCATCAATATGAAATTAAATCCCAAGAAGTGTTCCTTCGGTGTGGAAGAAGGACAATTTTTGGGGCATCTGATAACCAAGCAGGGTATTAAGGCCAATCCTTCGAAAGTCAAAGCCATCACGGTTTGCAGCCTCCTAAGTCCCTAAAGGAAGTACAAAGTCTTAACGAAAAGCTAGCAGCCCTCAGCAGGTTCTTATCGAAGGGTGCAGACAGATCTTTGCCGTTCTTCAAAACACTCAAAGGATGCACGGACAAAAACACGTTTCAGTGGAGCATAGATGCAGAAGCATCTTTCCAAAAGCTCAAGGAGTTCATGGCTATTCTACCTACACTTACGGCCCCAATCAAAGGCGAAGTGTTGTTCATGTATATTGCAGCCTCCTTCGAAAGCATCAGCGCTGTGTTATTGGCAGAAAGGGAGAAGAAACAAATCCCTATCTACTTCGTTAGCAGGGTTCTACAGGGAGCTGAGCTAAATTATCCAGCATTGGAGAAGCTAATTTTGGCCTTGGTTCATGCTGCGAGACGCCTTCGAAGGTACTTCCAAGCTCACCCCATAACCGTACTTACTGACAAGCCAATTAAGCAGATACTTTCGAAGCCGGAGAAATCTGGAAGGATAGCTAAATGGGCTATCGAGCTAGGAGAACATGATATTGAATACAAGGGCAGAAACTCGGTCAAAGGGAAAATATTGGCAGACTTTTTAGCAGAAACACCCTCCGAACCGAAACATGACACAAAGGTTGTTGAAAAGAAGCCTGATAAGGCAATCGAATGGTGGAAACTTTATACTGACGGAGCCTCCAGCTCCGATGGTTCTGGCGCAGGTCTCATGCTCGTTGATCCTAAAGGGAATGAGTACACTTATGCACTCCGTTTCAAATTCGATGCTATGAACAATGAAGCGGAGTACGAAGCCTTGTTAGCAGGTATCCGATTGGCCAAAGATATGGAAGTAGAAGACTTGGCTATTTTTGTTGACTCACAACTAGTAGCCAACCAGATAAAAGGATCCTACGAGGCAAGACAACCTATAATCAAGAAATACCTGGATAAGGCCAAAGAAATGCTCGAAGGGTTCGCATCCTACAACATAGAGCATGTTCGGAGAAACCAAAACAAGAAGGCGGATGCACTTAGCAAACTGGCATCAATGGCATTTGCTCATTTAACTAAGGAAGTTTTGGTCGAAGTATTGGCAGATAGGTCCATCGTCCGAAAGGAGGTGTCTGACGTAATACAGGAGGAAGACTCGAATTGGATGACTCCAATTAGAGAATATCTAATAAGTGGTATACTGCCGGAGGATCAGAAGTTGGCTCGAAAGGTGCGCATCAAAGCACCACAGTACAGAATCATGGGAAATTACATATACAGAAGATCTTTTCTGTCCCCTTGGCTCCGTTGTGTAGGACCAAGGCAAGCTGCCAACATCATCCAAGAAGTCCATGAAGGATCCTGCGGACTTCACGCAGGACCCTGCTCCGTTGTCTCCAAAGTCATGAGGGTCGGATATTACTGGCCTTTGATGCACAGGGACGCTGTCGACATCATTCAGAAGTGCGAAGCCTGTCAAGTCCACTCAAGAGTCCCAAGGCTACCAAAGCAAGATATGACTTCCGTAACGTCCGCATGGCCCTTCAGCCAATGGGGGATAGATATTGTAGGCCCTCTGCCAGTTGCTCCAGGAGGAGTAAAGTTCTTGGTCGTAGCCATCGACTACTTCACTAAATGGGTGGAAGCAAAGCCTTTGGCATCCATCACAGGAAGACACATGGAAAAATTTGTGTGGGAACATATTATCTGTCGATTCGGAGTACCTCACATCATCATTTCAGATAATGGGAAGCAGTTCGCCGAAGGGGTATTCCCAGTGTTTTGCAGAGGTCTGAATATCAAACAATCTTTCACTTCCGTTTACCATCCTTAAGGTAATGGTCAAGTGGAAGTTACCAACATAGACATCATACAAGTAATAGAACGAAGGCTGGGATACAGTCATCACGGTTGGGTAGATGAACTACCTCAAGTACTTTGGGCACATAGAACGCATACGAAGTCAAGTCACGGAGAAACACCTTTCAGCTTGACATATGGCACGGAAGCTGTCATCCCTTCGGAAGTAAGTGTCGAAACAGAAAGGGTCATGAACTTCGAAGCAGCAGATAATGAAGAAAGACTTCGTAGTAACCTGGACTTACTTGAAGAACGAAGGGAAATAACCTCAATTATAGAGGCTATCCACAAGCAAAAGATTGAAAGGTACTATAACAAGCGGGTCCGGCCTTCGACCTTCAAACCAGGGGAATATGTCCACCGACTCAACAACGCAAGTAAAGCTGAGTACCAAGGTAAACTAGGACCTACATGGGAAGGACCCTACGTTATTAAGGAAGCATATGGAAATGGAGCCTACAAGCTGGAAACCTTGGAAGGAGACGCTATTGATAGAACCTGGAATGGCACTACTCTTCGTAAGTTCTACGTATGAAACTTACAATGTCTACGGACACATTTTATTTGCTTTCAATCAATGTATTTGCATTCTTCTCAATTGGGGAAAGAAGCATTAATGGTAGGCGTCTAGTATTCATTTCTTAAAATGATGTAATCCTCCCTACCCACTTAATGATAATAACACATTTCCCTCAAATCTCTTGTTTCGTTCAATACAACAAAGATTTGCCCACCAAGTCGCTTTATAAGTTTGAATGTCGAAGGGATGTACAAAGACTAAACAACATGTCTTGCTCATATGCATAACATCCATCTCAACTTCACATTAACTTTCCTATATGGCCTTAAGGTATTTTAAGCCTTTCGCTGCCCAAAGGATCAAGACGGAGTGGGTCGCAACCCTCTGTCAGCAGTTAAATTATACGATTGCTAATATTCTTGGTGAAGTAACTACACACAATGAGGCTATGCATCTACCATACGCCTTAGGTTGTAAAAAATATTTTTTACGCAAGTAAAAATAAAGAGAGAAGAATCACACATGGCAAAATTCGAGCCCTAGTGGCTTCAATGTAGATTAATGACTAGTTTAACTTGTCTAAAACAGGCCGTAGCCTCAACGATCCAACAAAATAAAATATTGTTTTAGGCCGTAGCCTACATCACACATACTACAAGTTAATTGTTTCATCAGGCATGAAGCCTGGAAAGGAACACAGACAATTGTTTTAAACACGGTACATACCACCCTGGGGATCAAATTACAACCACATGGTTGCCTTCATCAAACCTTGGAGTGAGTGGGATCAGCTGAACCTGGAGAAGGAACCTTGGGGGCGGAGTCCTCTTAGAGGAAGATGGAGGCTGGACTGTCCTTGGCTTCTTGGCCAGCAGGTCCTCAATTGAGGCCGCTGGGTCCTTCGTCACATCTGCAAGGAAAGGGAACTCTAAGGCAGTTAATTGATTACTTGCATCATCATACTCCTTTTCATGAGTTGCCCTGTAGTAAGGAATTTTCTCCAGCACCACTGGTTCCCCAGTCTTGGCTACCTCCTCCAAAGTGGTACACTTGCCATGGAAAATGGCAGCATTCACCACATTCCCAATGGCAATCCCCACATCATGGCTATGGTAAAGTTCCATAGCAACATAGGGGATCACCTTGGTTACGAGGTCCGCTCTGTCCTTCTTCAGCATCTTCAGACGAAGGTTTAACCCATCCACCTTTTCTCGGAGCTTGATCTCTTGGTCCAGCAACTTTTCCCTCTCTTGTTCGAGGCCCCCACACTTGGATGAAAGAACAGATATATGCTCCTTATAGCCAACAACCATTGATCCTTCGACAGTTAACCTGCTGCACTCAGCCTCGCTCGTTGCCAACTGACCTTTGAGCTTTTCATTCTCAGCTCTAAGATCCTGCACCAAGGGGTTCTTGTCAAAATCCTCCAATGCATCCTCACACTTCTTCTCCATGTCTGCATACTTCTGATCCCTAGCCTTCTCCCTCCTCAGCATAACATCCATTTCTTCTCGAGCTTTGGTGACAGCACGGAGCAATTCCCTTGTCCTAGCATTGAGTTGGTTGTCAAGCATGCACTGGCGAACATAGCTTTTATCATGTAGGTCGCAGAGCCTTTCTATAGACATGTTATCCATCACCCCCTTCCACTTGGGTGGGATTACATGGCTCACAAGTTGGTGACAAGCTAGGGGAGAAGGAAGCTCCTTCGTATCAGGAAGTCCTGCAACATATGTACATTCATTAATATATTATTGTTGGTACCTAATTTTGTTTCGCAGGAAAGAAAATTACCATGGATATCATCGCCGCTGGGCCCTTCGATGGCTGGAAATTCCACAGCCTTACCCTGGGCACTCTTTTGCCGGGTAGTTCGAGAGGGAGGAGTAGGTAGGATGAGCTTCCTTTTCGAAGCAGACTTCACAACTTTAGCACTGCCACCTTTCCTGCTTCGGACCCTCTCACCTATGCCGGAGGGTCCTACGATGGCCAGCTGTCCTTAGGAGACTGGTTCGTCAGAGTCAGCAACGTTCTCCACCAGTTGATCTTCCACATCTATGGGTTCCTTTGACGGAGGAGCAGAGGATACAGGTTCGATGGGCTGGGCGTCCACATCATTGTTGTTTATAGACACTGATGGGGAGCCCACGCCATAGCTTGTCTCTCGAGGATTCTTTGGAAGGAAGCTTACCTCCTTTGCACCACCGGCTACAACAAAGTTCCTGAACGACATCTCTGCACAAAGAAGCAAATGATAAATATCAGAAAGATAAGTTTTAATTTCTTATTTTAATCAAAAAAGTACATACTTTCTCCATCACAAATTATCTCAGGTACCAAAGGAGACCCCTCCCATCTTTCAGCAATGCCAGCCATGAAAAGAATTGGCTCGGGGAATGTTTGACAATCAGCTGGATGACGAGCCAAACGCTGATACAAAGGGTTCCTTCTCACAGTATAGGGCAAGGGATCGTTGAATCTTTTCTCATCATATTGAAAGTCTGGGTTTAACAATGCAGAGTATGCAGGAGGGATAATGGTATTCTGGATATAAAAGAATTTGCCTTTCCAGTTTCTTATGTTCGTAAAAGGTCTATCTATCAAAATGGGCACATCCCTTTCACCCCTTTTGGCTAAGGTCAACCAATCTCCTCCCGGGTATAGATTCAAAAAACCCCTAAGCACAGTCAATGATGGTTCGTACCCATAAGCTTTACACATAACAATGTATGTCGTAAGCTTGGCTAGGCCAAAAGGGTTGAACCTAGAAATGTGTACCTCATAATACCGGAGGAATTCTAAGATCAACGGATGCAAAGGTATCCTAAGGTTGGAAGTGTTGAAAGCATGGGTATACAGGCCTACATAATTCTCAGGGGCATCAAATATCCCTTGATTTTTACTCGGTAGCATGATTTTATGTTCCTTTAGGATGGGGTAATCAGTGAGGAACGCTTTAAGCTCCTCCCTGGTTAGTGTGCAACCTTGTTGTTTTATCACAAATTTTTTATTGGTAGACATGATACCTTCTAACGAACACAACAATGTATTTGAAATACAGAGAAGAAGGAGCGCTTTACCTTGTTTGATCGAAGGCTTGATCGGAAGAGGTTTTAGTAGGTGAAAAACTTGGGCGAGAGATAAACTTTGTTAGGGTTTTACTGTTTTTTACATTTTATATACCCTACAAACGTTGAATCTCAACCCTACACGTGTCCGGACTTATCCCTTTCCTACCGGATTTCAAACCATTTTTAAATTTTGAAATGATGTTTACTTTTACCGAGGAAAAGGGGTGGTTAGGATAATTAGTTGCATTAATTACGGTCAATAGGTGCAAAACTTTTCATCTTCGTTTGTTTTTTGTGACGAAGGGGAAATTTTGTTCTTATTTCTGAGTCGTAAGCAATATTTCTTGTTCGTACATATCACTTTCGACTGGGGGGCTTGATGACGTACCCTCCGATCAGGTCGAAGGACCCCCCTTCGGCCTCAGTCAAATTTGCATTACGAAGACCCAAGTCTTTCTTCATAAGTCATTGGTGGCGTAAAACCATTCATCATTGACATGGTTACCAGTTGGGAATCCGCCAGCCGAAGGCCTATGCCCTTCGATGTCTTCCCTTGAAGATGCCAAGACAACTAAGAACCTTGACTTGGTCTTCCCCCACGTTCCCACTATATCCTTAGCTTCCCCGCCAAGTCCGAGATAGTGGGGATGAAGCCCTAGCGGTTACCATAAATCAGGGGACGCCCCCATGATCTCCAAAACGTGTGCTAACACTCTCCAAGCTATTTTCATCACCTATAAATAGGTTGGACGAGTCATTTCAATGGTAGGTTCACTCAACACAGTATTTCACATACATCATATTATTTACAACCCATATCACATACTTATTCACACGCCGGAGGTGGTTCGCAGGGCCCAACCCCTGCGCAATCACTTAGCGAAGTGTCTGTTATTTCTTATTGCAAATTGGCTACAAGTTTGGCGCAAGCATATCACCCCTCATACCCTTCGATCACCATCGAAGGCCTGGTCGTACGAATTATTGTACAATCACTAATGTATTGCAATTATGTTTGCAAATGGTTCGTCCTTGTGACGAAAATGCTCCCCTTTGAAGATTGCAACGTTGCAATGGGGTGTCATGAAGTATAATCCAAATAAGGATTATGTTGCAAATGGTTTTGCAATATGGTTTGACACAAAGCTCCCCTAGCTTTATGGTGTCAAAATCTTCATGTGTATTTTGAAAATCTACAAAATAAAGGTTAGGAAACAAGAGTATAGTGCATAATTACCTGCAAATAATACTCAAGTTAGTAGAATTTTGTTCTTCTGTACCACGGATCCCACGGTTCCCTACATGGAGGGATCCGTCTAGGCATTTTCAAGGGATCCGTCTGTCTGGTGACAGATGATTCAGCAAAGGTGTTATACCAAACAATGCTGAATGAGATATGTATACAAAAAATAAACATATACTCAAATAGATATGGAAAGTAGGTTATCATTCAATAAAACAAAGAGATAATCAACAAATCTCTTAAAACTAAGAGAATGATCAAGCCATGTAGTACATTTTCAACTTAATGCTAATGATGAATCTAAGCTCAAGAGGCAACTACGTTCTTAAGGATGATCAAACATAAAATGGGATTCCTAAACGTTCTAAGTTGATGTAACACCTCCAATTTCGTGATACGCAATGGAATTCAAACTGGGTGTTACTCGATGGCACAACAGTCATAATAATAGAAAACGATCTCTAAAGGAGTCATTTTTAAAAAGGATTTATCATTCAAATTGTTCAAATATAACAGAGTTTACAAAATAGGTCCCCGTTGGTTCCATTGTTTACAAAGTACATTAATATAAAGTCTTTGATGTTTTGTGAATGATAAAATATTTATAGCCTTCTTGATCTAGTCCTTGCTCTTCCGTGCCAGCTTCCGACATTATGGACCTGAAATACATGCTTAAAACTGTCAACACAAAGGTTGAGTGAAATTCATAGAGTTTGTTTGATGGTTGAACACATTATGTTGGTAGTGTGAGTTAATTTAGACTCACACCAATAGTTTGAAAACAAAACAGTTAATTTAGACTCACACCAACTAGTAAGGATCGGACTTTGATTGAACACTTAGGACCTTGGATTGAGCTAGCTTTCTACACCTTGGCACCCTTGCAATCTTGAAGAGTTGGTGATGAATTACTAAGTGACTTGAGTGGATCTAAACTCAAGAAGATCACTTAAACTTGCTAGAGATTTGATTTAGTAACTTACTACTTGAAACTTCTTTGCATAAACTTGGAGTTTATAGATCAAATTATGGAAGATATATGGTTGTTTTATGATATGAACGACCCAAATCAGTGTATGAGGATTTTTAGGATGTATTTCACTTGCTATTTATAGGAGGGTAAGTTTGGTTAACCATATATTGGGTTAAATGTTAACCATGGTTAAGTTAAGACACATGTAATGATCTAAACGAAGCATGGTTAGGATTAAGCCACCAAGATGATGACTCCCCCCCCCCCTTAATTCAGCCATATGAATATAAGATGACTTAGGTGGATAGTCTTGGTATTATCTTGAGTTTAGAGCATGATTTGGTTCCGTTAAATGCCAACCGTAAGTTGTTAAGCCATAAAACGTAAAACCGGGTATCGTAAAAATACGAAACTTGTAGGAATGATGAAACTCATCATTATACTCAATCTAAAAATATAAAATGAGTGATAAGTCT
The DNA here is from genome assembly GCA_019973895.1 of Chrysanthemum seticuspe. NCBI lineage: Eukaryota > Viridiplantae > Streptophyta > Magnoliopsida > Asterales > Asteraceae > Chrysanthemum > Chrysanthemum seticuspe. Next base: position 182,700,669 of record BPTQ01000008.1, on the reverse strand, counting down.
CATTGGGTGCAAAAACGCTGCCTAAAGCTGGAAACACGGGTCAAAAACGCGTAATTCGCAATTTATCAGAAAAGAACGAGATTTCAGGGAAATGACCGTGAATTTATTTAAAGTAGACTAAAATTAGTCTAAAAGTGATATGAGATGTCAAAATGTGGTTTTCGTCATACGTGGGATAACTTAACAGTTATACGTGAAGTCTAAAAGTTACGCGATTTAAGCAAAATGTAGAACGTACAAGGTTAATTTCTTTATGGTCAAAGGAGGAGGGAAATATGTTTGACTTTTCCAAAAAAATGTAAAAGTGTCAAAACATCTTAGAAAACACAGTGCAGAAATGGTTAAGTCTGGGTCTAAGTAGAATTGTTTAAAACGTAAGTTTAGTCTCGTACGGCTCAGGGTTTATTTGGTAACATTTAAATGAAATCTTTAAAATTCTCTAATTAATTATGATTGATCTAAAAATTAATCTGATGTGAGGAAAATTGTCAGAGTTGATTTTCCTTATGCGCGTGATGTTTAAATGATGCTCCGACTAAAACAAAACTTTAAGGCGATGTTTTCTTAATAACTTTTGCGAAGATGATCTAACGATTGTCAAACTCTCAGGATATTACTAAAATAATTTAACTTACGATAATGTGAAATAAAAATTTTACGGGATGAATAGTGAAAGTGAATAGTAATTTCTCGAGATGAATAGTAAAAATTTGAGAATGGATAGAAATCCTGAAAATGCGAATTGTTACAGTCTCACCACCTTCATGGGAATTCCGTCCCAGAATTCATTGTGTGTTATCCGATGTTGAAGTGTCTAGGAACATGAGGGTGTAAACGCCGAATCCTAATCTTTGCGTTCTCAAGTTTCTGGTCATAGAATGTGTTATATACCATTTTATGTTTTTGGTGGTGCCTTTAGTTGATCACCTAAAGGTATAAGATGTTGTTGATGTGAAATGGTTTCTAATGATGTGATAATTGTCGTTTGTAGGAAAGTCTTGATAGTCGCAAGTGGTTATCCAAACCATTTCCAAAGTTGATCATGTCTTAGGTGGTTTCGGGATGAAGGCTATATCGTATAGTGTTTATGTCTACTAGTGTTTGATAGAAACGTGGTATTGTGAAGTTTTACATACTGAATTTCAATGGGGTTCAGATAATGATGTGATATGTTGATGATTAGAAGAGTGTAGTGTACGCTTACCATTATTCTTAGGTAGAGATGTCAAGTTTGTTTTAAAATCAAAATTGAATTTTAAAGGAATATGGTGGAATGATATCCTTGAAACCTAATCAGACTAGTACTTCTAAGAAATGACGAGAAGATTAGATGACTATCCCAAGATAGTGGTTCGAATTATCTCATGTATGAAAATTTCAAGAATGAAATTAGGTAGTATAAATAAGATGTTAAGATTTTGCTGAGTGGTAAGACACTATCGTGTCTCTAGATCTTTTTAATGAATTCTGGTGGTTTATCGAGTTTAAGTAGGAAATTAACCTGAATATAACCCTTGATAACTATTCTCAGTGTTTGAAAAATTTAAGTCGAACATAGTTAATCAGACTATGTTCCACTATCCCTAGGTTAAATATAGGTGATTAGGCTATATTTAGCCGAGGTTCGATAAATTTTCCAAATACCTAAGTTAGGTATACTTGTGATATGTCCATAGCTTTTGAGAAATTGTACACTAAGCAAAGGCGATATCAAACCATTCAGTTGCAAGTCCTGGCCATAAAAGACTTGTAACCTATGTTTTCACATTCCATTGCATAGAAGATAGTATGGGTAGATACGTGTGGAAAGGAAATCTTAAGTAATTCTAAAATAGTCCATACTTGGCTAGCATCACGGACCTTTAACAATGAAGGTTTCAGAAGAGAATTTTGATGAATGTAGAGAAAGTTGCTGAACTTCAACTTTTGTAGATGATGAGTCAGTTTATCTTTTAGAAATCCCATTTCTTGTATTTCCATTAGGGAAATTGATAGATTGTGACGGGTTTCATGTAAAACAATATCATATAAAGTTTATAAGATAATTTTTAGAGACTTTGTATAACTTACAATGTCTGTGAAGTAAATTAAACCATTGTATAACTCACAATGTCTTGAGAAATGATAGAGAGGTCATTGTGTAACCCACAGTGTCTTGAGAAATGTTAGAGAGATCATTGTGTAACTCACAATGTCTTGAGAAATGATGGAGAGACCATTGTGCAACTCACAATGTCTTGAGAAATGATGGAGAGATCATTGTGTAACTCACAATGTCTTGAGAAATGATGGAGAGATCATTGTGTAACTCACAATGTCTTGAGAAATGATGGAGAGACCATTGTGTAACTCACAATGTCTTGAGAAATAATGGAGAGATCATTGTGTAACTCACAATGTCTTGAGAAATAGTTGAGACCATTGTATCTTTCAATGTCTGGGAAGTAGGAAAGACCATTGAAATCAGGTACAATGTCTTGGATAAAGTTTCGTAATCCTAAAATGCACGAGTAGATACATGATTGGGAAAATATGATTGTACCGCAATGCCTTAGAATAGGCATATGCAGATATGTTTAGTATATCGTTTAGCTAAAATGATTGAAAATATGTTGAGTGTATATATCAATATACTATTGTGTTTGTGTAGCTTAAACTACCTAGAAGTCACATAATCGTCAGGAGGATGGAAGGCACGGAGAGCGAAAGGCTATAAAATGTTTTGTTTGTAAAAGTGGTTATAGTTTAGGTCTCGATTAGACCCGTTTCTCTATAACTGTGGCTCTGATACCAATATGTAACACCCCCAATTTCGTGATACGCAGCGGAATTCAAACTGGGTGTTACTCGACGGCACAACAGTCATAATAATAGAAAACGATCTCTAAAGGAGTCGTTTTTAAAAAAGATTTATCATTCAAATTATTCAAATATAATAGAGTTTACAAAATAGGTCCCAGTTGGTTCCATTGTTTACAAAGTACATTAATATAAAGTCTTTGATGTTTTGTGAATGATAAAATATTTATAGCCTTCTTGATCTAGTCCTTGCTCTTCCGTGCTAGCTTCCGACATTATGGACCTGAAATACATGCTTAAAACTGTCAACACAAAGGTTGAGTGAAATTCATAGAGTTTGTTTGATGGTTGAACACATTATGTTGGTAGTGTGAGTTAATTTAGACTCACACCAATAGTTTGAAAACAAAACAATTATTATTTTTTGGTACGGCTGCCTCAAGTATATGATACTTGAGCCCGCTTTTGTTTGTCACCAAGCTCATGCAACCAAGGCGTTAGCGTTTTCTAATATTAATTGGAGAAACTGTTGGTACTTTCCCTAATAGGTAAAATTTCCGTTTTTACCTAATGTTATTCAAATATAGTGCGTTTGTTTGACTACCTGGTCAACACAAACGGGATTCGTCAATCCCAATAGATCTATTCACAATATTCGTGCTCACTCTCTCCAGTGATTAATGGTTCATGATTTAGGGACTTAAGTTTGGCAAATGATGGTTACTTAGTGACAATATGACAATCAGATAAACATATAGTTTGAAAGCAATGTGTTCGGTTTAAAATAAAGCATGTATCTCCCCCAAGGGTTTGTAAAACAATTAAGTAATAGAAAGTGGGGCTATGAACTCACCTCAGAGTAAATGATATCAAATGTATAATGAGAATGATGGATATGTCGTGAGAACTTCTACGAGCAACCTAGAATAGGATGTTGCGACTTAGGTTTGAAATAATGATGCGAAAGAAATAACAAACCTATATATGTCTCTATGTTGATCATGATGTAGTACATGGTTTTTGTGTATGTCGTTTATAGAAATGGTCTAGTTGTGAAAACGTGTTTAGTTTATATATATCGTATTACCGTTCGGGCCATCACAATTCAGAGGTCATGTAGTAAACGTTCGAGGAGCTAGGACACTTTAAATTGTAAATCCAGCAACTCGTCGATACGTTTTACTCAAATAAAACCCCTCACATGAAGCTCCCTAGTTTTGTAGTACTTAGTAGATAAAACATAGATTTTGAATGAAGATTGTTATATCATAAAGTTTATCATGTTTTTAGTAAATATCTAGTTTTTACAAGTTCTTGTCGTTTCATAAATATGATAATTAGATAATGTATGTATATAAAGTTATGTCGTTTGGTTTGTGTTGATATTGATTTGCCAAGGTTAACACCTTAGTTAACAGTCTTGGGTAAATAAGCCTTGAGGCTTTAGCCATGGCCTTGCCGTGGCTTTGGTCTTGACTACCATGGTCTTGAGACTCAGCTTTGACCTTAGCAGTGGCCGTGGTCTTGGCTTATGGCCATTAGGCCTCATGGTTTGGTTTTAGTTGCGACAAAAGTATAGTCGTGAAACTATATATAGGGCAGTTTCAGTTTTTGAAAGATAATGGCCTATTTAAGCGTTTTCAAGGTCCGAGCTTGTTTGACATTGAAGGAAAACGTCGTTCCGGACAACTTTCGTGTTTTAAATTTTTGATGATTTGGACCAGAAGTACCACTTTCAAAACGGACAGCTGCTTAACAGCTTGTGTTTAGGCAGTTTCGGCGTTTTGGTTTCGCTAACTTCCTTTGGCCGTATCTTTTGACTCGTTTGTCCGTTTCGGGTGATTTAGGTTGCTATGTTTACCTTTTTATCTTGTCTACCATAGTATGTAAGTTAGAAAGTCCATATGTGACTGGTTTTAATGGTCTCAAATGTGTAGCATATGACTAGTTTACTAGTTTGTTACTTTTACGACAATATGTGAATTAAAACATGTGATTGAGTATATGTACATCATGAATCAACATAGTAACTATATATATAGCATGAAATTGTCAAGATTATGAATAATAAACATGAGATGATGGTGGTGATTTGTTGCTTACAACTTTTGGCATTCAATTAAGAAAGGAGTAACTAGTAAGGATCGGACTTTGATTGAACACTTAGGACCTTGGATTGAGCTAGCTTTCTACACCTTGGCACCCTTGCAATCTTGAAGAGTTGGTGATGAAGTAATAAGTGACTTGAGTGGATCTAAACTCAAGAAGATCACTTAAACTTGCTAGAGATTTGATGTAGTAACTTACTACTTGAAACTTCTTTACATAAACTTGGAGTTTATAGATCAAATTATCGAAGATATGACTGTTTTATGATATGAACGACCTAAATCAGTGTATGAGGGTTTTTATGATGTATTTCACTTGCTATTTATAGGAGGGTAAGTTTGGTTAACCATATATTGGGTTAAATGTTAGCCATGGTTAAGTTAAGACACATGTAATGATCTAAACGAAGCATGGTTAGGATTAAGCCACCAAGATGATGACTCCCCCCCCTTAAGTCGGCCATATGAATAGAAGATGACCGTGCATTTATTTAAAGTAGACTAAAATTAGTCTAAAAGTGATATGAGATGTCAAAATGTGGTTTTCGTCATACGTGGGATAACTTAACAGTTATACGTGAAGTCTAAAAGTTACGCGATTTAAGCAAAATGTAGAACGTACAAGGTTAATTTCTTTATGGTCAAAGGAGGAGGGAAATATGTTTGACTTTTCCAAAAAATGTAAAAGTGTCAAAACATCTTAGAAAACACAGTGCAGGAATGGTTAAGTCTGGGTCTAAGTAGAATTGTTTAAAACGTAAGTTTAGTCTCGTACGGCTCAGGGTTTATTTGGTTACATTTAAATGAAATCTTAAAAATTCTCTAATTAATTATGAGTGATCTAAAAATTAATCTGATGTGAGGAAAATTGTCAGAGTTTATTTTCGTTATGCGCGTGATGTTTAAATGGTGCTCCGACCAAAACAAAACTTTAAGGCGATGTTTTCTTAATAACTTTTGCGAAGATGATCTAACGATTGTCAAACTCTCAGGATATTACTAAAATAATTTAACTTACGAGAATGTGAAATAAAAATTTTACGGGATGAATAGTGAAAGTGAATAGTAATTTCTCGAGATAAATAGTAAAATTTTGAGAATGGATAGAAATCCTGAAAATGCAAATTGTTACTGTTGAGCTTGAGGCTAGGACACCGTTTTGAGGCTCATGGCTGTTTGGGTTTGTTGACCTCTTCGAAACGTTCGAGGAGGTGATAAAACATGAAACGTTGCTCATCACGTAGTTCATGTATCAACCTTTCAACATGTTGACAATGATAGCAATCCTTGTCATGGTTTTGAGCTTCTTGAAGCGGAGGTTCAAATGAAGTGGGTTAAGGATCCTCAAATAAAGGAGGAATTGGTGGAGGCTCATTAATTGGTGGCTCAACAATGTTTGAGGGTGGAGGTAGAGAAGTGTCAACTTCCATGTGGTCGGGTGGTTGACTTTGATGTCTCCTCATAATCCAAAATGGACTATTGGGGGAAAATGGAGAAGTTGATATTGGTGCAAGTGTTGATTCAACACTTTGGTTTTGTTGCACAACCTTTTCAAGTGAATTTGTTGGTAATGGTGGAAGATGAGATGGCCAAGGGGGTAAGTCCTCTAAGTTGTGAGAATGTGTAGATGATTGTGAGGTGTTAAATGATGTGGCTCTAGGCACCAATGATGTTGGTTGGGTTGAAAATGGTGTGTTTGATTTAGTAGAGTTTGGTGATGATATCCTTGTGGGAACAATCCTCTTGGGAATTAGTTTGATTGGTTTATTTGGTGTAGGGGAAATTCTAGCATTGGTGGACTTAACCGGAGATGATTCGGCTGAGGAAACTTCGTGTATGACCCTAGAAAGTTTCTTGGGTGGTTCTTGGGTGGATGAGTTAGCACTAGGAGCTTTTCTCATGATGAAATGAATAAGGAAGATGTTTCTAATTGTTGAGAATTATGTTTGTGTTTGATTACTAAGGAGTTCTAGCAAGATGATTTATAAGGGGAAGAATTTGGCAAGTGCGTTTAAGACTTAGGCCATTAAGATTCATGGAAATGTGATGATTAACATGCACAAGATTCAAGTTCAGAGTTTCACGAATCTAGGAACTTAATAAAGATGAGGTGGAGTGTTTAAGTTAGCAAGATGAGCTTGAAATGATTGTTTTGGCTAGAGTTGACATAATCTGTCACCCGGATCCCACGGTTCCCTCCTTTGAGGGATCCGTCTAGGCTAATCCTAGGGATCCGGCTCTCAGCAGCTATGAAAGGATAAAAATGATGTTTCTAAGGTTTAAGATCTATACCATCTTGAGTGTTTCAGTCCTCCTAAGTGTCTTAAATAAGGGTGTACTTGAATGATCAAGAGTAATGAGTGATATAGCAAATGATTGTATTTTATGGAAGAAAATGAGACTAAATGACTACCAATGGATGTTCAAGGATGACACTAAGAGTTTTGATGGTTTCAAGTCATAATAAATGATCCTAGAGATCAGATGTTAGCTTGAGATGGAGTTTGAAAAATTCTCAAAAATCAAAAGAATTGAAAAACTAATTTTTGACCCGTTTGGAGATAAAAAATGACTAGGGACAATTTCCTAAAATTATTCAATATGTCCACCTAAGTGTTTTGAAAAATGAGAAACAATTTGTGAGTATTGAAGCGGAAATATGGTGAGTTTTGACGATTTGATAAATCAAAAGGCATTTTGAATAAGATCTTATGTAAGCTATGAGTGAGTTTAAGGCTTTCTCATCTTTGAAGGAGACTTAGTTGAGTTCTAAGATCTTATGTTTAGCTAGTGTGAGGTTATCTAGTAAACTATATTGATGTATGGGATGTTGTATTGCTGATCTGTTGTCACGAATCCCACGGTTCCCTCAAGGGAGGGATCTGTCTAGGCTAATCCTAGGGATCCGGCATCTGCAGATCAGAACCATCACAGAATCATGAGCAGATTTTGCACACTAATCAACCATTAAACTAAACAAAAATACAAGCATGTTATCACATAAAATATCTCATAGATAATGGTAGAAATAACAATATCCAAGTTACCACAAACAAAAGTGCTAAAACATAATCATCCACACACAAATCAAGACTCTCAAGACAATCATACTCCTATAGTCTCTTTCGTCAATCCTTTCTTCTCCTCTTTCCTGACTTTGTGAAGTGATAAGCAAGGTTTTGAATCATACCCTTAATTGCTTGAATTACGCGGTCTCATTTGGTATCGTTGGGAGTTGTTCATAGTAATCAAAGGGTTCCAATTCAATGTTAGCTATGGGGTCGGCATCTTCTTCTTCTTCATCTTCTTCTGCTTCACCATCCGAGGAATCCGAAAGAGCTTTAGGTTTTCTTCCATTGACCGTGAACCGTTTAGGAGGTTGTTTAGTAAGAGGTACCATGACATGATCGGCAAGGAAATGATCATCGTTGATGGGAGATGGTTGCAATGCACTAACATACTTACAAAGTCGTGTTAGGAGCATACCATATGGGAGTACCATGTTGGAAACTTTGAATACCCCGGCCATTCTCTTCACCATGTAATAGGCGAGATTAAATGGCTTTTGGTGGATAAGACAATAGATCATTTGCACAAGACATGAATTAGGTTGATCCTTGTTACCAACTAGGCTAATGACGTTTTCCCTAAGGATTTCTTCCCATTTTCTGAACATGGGGTGCATTTCGAAGAGTTCCATTTGAAAGGGATCACGATGAATGAGCTTCTTGCTTCGGTTGAGACGGGATTGGTCGGCTCTTACTTTGAAAATGGTGTCTCGGACGGTTTCGGGTTGATCAAGAGGAGTATGGTATATTGGGTTGGGATCAAGACCAAAGGATTGGCAAGAAATTGCCCAATCTAGAGAATACATACAGATTCCTTCACAAGGGATGCGAAGAATTTGAGCGAATGTATTGAGCGGTAGAGTGAAGTTTTGTTTGTTGATGATGAAGGCGATTGAAATGCTTTCATCGGTGTTTCAAATGATCTTAATGCTTTTATAAAACTCAAAGATGAAAACCGGACAAATTTGTTCATCTATGTCAAGAAGACAATCAAAGTTGATTGCCGAGAAGACTTGACGAATGTCGGTATTTTCAAGGAAACATTCCTTGACTACACGACCTTCGTGGATAAGTCGTTTTTCGAGTCTTTTGAAAACATTTCGGTCGGTTTTTGATAATCCATCTTTTCGATAGTAATGGCTGAGGTAATGGACGGTATCATGATGATCTTGTTGAGTGGCTTTAGGCATGGTTGGTCCTAGAAACACAAATTTTCCAATTAGGTAAAATTAGTTGAGATGGGTTTATGGTTTTGATTTGTATTAACAATGTTGTGAACACAATGTAATTCTAATTGTGTTAAAAAGCCCCTTTTAATGATTAATTTTGAAAATCCTAATTAAGTTAATTGATTAGAAATTGAGGAACCATAAACCCTAGAATGAGGATGATGAAAATTAGAACAAGTTAGTGTAATAACTTACAATGGTGTTCTAGAGAAGAATACTTGAGGGTATGGAGTCCAATGAGGATGAAATCAATAGTTGAGTCGTTTTTGTGTTATGTGAGGGGAGGGAAAATGATCAGTGATGATTTTTGAATGCATATAGCTGTGTTCTGTCCCACGGTTCCCCCGGATCCCTTGTATTTGGGATCTGGCTAGTAAAACTAGAGGGATCCGGCTCCTGTAGACAGAAAAAGGGTTGTTTGGCTTTAATTTTGTAGTAGGCTACAAACTAGCTTACGGAACAAAATTAGTTTAAAGGTTTCAAATAAAAAGATGTTTTGGTCGACATGATTTGATAAGTTAATTATCAAGGATCCATTTGTGACGACGGCGTTAGTTTGACAAAATCAAGAGGAATACTATTCCCGATGATGAGTAAGTCGGGAAAGTGACGAAAGAGAGACTTTTTCAAGAGACTAGCAGTTTATTAAACAAACAAGAACTATGATATCAACATAATCATGTAAGCTAGCTAATGAAAAAGTAAACATACCATTATGCTTCTTGGTTTGGCTTATGAAGACATAATACTAAAAATACTTCATGAGCTCTTAAAGTAATCCTTTGTACTTAGAGTAAGTAGGTTGTGATTACTTTTAGATCCTTTCTCGAAGGTTGACTTCATTATTCTTTGAATAGAAATGAAGGTTTTGAAGAGATCCTAGCATGAATATTTATTGAAACAAATATGTTAGAATGATCTATCAATGTCCAACATGAAAGAGAAAAAGAAAATGTTTTGAAATATTTCCTTCTTTGTAGTTTTCAAACATACACGGATCGTATCAAGTTTTTAAAGTACAATATACTCTAAGAAACTTGGTAACGAAGCTCTGATGCCAATTGTGGAAAACTAGAAGGGGGGTTGAATAGTTTTACCAATTTAAAACTTCCTTTTAAATATTTAGATCGACTTATGTCAATCTATTTAGGTGTGTATGTTGGACGTTGATAGATAGATATAAGTGTAATGAAAGGTAAAGAGTAAGAAGCACATAACCACGACACGAGTATTTATAGTGGTTCGGCTAAAAGGACACCTTCCTTGCCCTACTCCACTCCCCGAGTCACCTACTCGAGAGTTCGTAAACACTACACGACACCAATCTCCTTATGGCGGAGAAGCCTTCACAACGTCGCCTACTCTTTTTCCGGTACTAGGCTAACCACCGGGTTCTTTCACACCAAGGTGAACCACACCTACCACAACGTCGCCTACCCTTTATTAGGTACTAGGCTAAGCACCTAGTTCCATTACTATGGAGGAACTACTACCCAACACAACACAACACCTATTCCCAAGGAGACCCACTCCTTATTACAACACTATCAAGGATATCAACATCCTTGAAGATAAAGAATTACTATATGTATAACGATGCACCTTATCGATTATACGACCTAGGCATTCTTCACTAATGCCACTTGATTTGATTCCTAGGCATCCTTCACTAATGCCTTTGACACAACGCTTGGCACCTTTCACTAATGCCTTCGTCTTGACACCTTTAGCATTCTTCACTAATGCTTTTGACACGGACGTTAAGCACCTTTCACTAATGCTTTCGTCTTGACTCTTTCGGCATCCTTCACTAATGCCTTCAACACAACACATCTACAGAGGAAGAAAGAAGTATCAACAAGAGAACCTCAGTTTTCTTGATGATGACGAAGCATGGCAACTCAGGGACTTGAGCTTGCTCGACTTCAAGAAGTGGTGATCTCGCCTTTAAGAGGAACCTAGAGAATCACACAAAAACAAAAGACAAACTACATAGAAAGATCCTTTAGGATCAGTGGTTTGAGAGGTACAATACTTGGGGAAAGTATGTGTGAGAGTGGCAAGCCAAAAGGAAGAAATGGCTCACTATTTATGGAGGAGAAAGCTTACTGTTCCCCGGATCCCACGGATCCCTCCCACAAGGGATCCGTCTAGTGTAATCCTAGGGATCCGTGGGATGCTCCTCTTTGCCCATGGGTATTTTGGTTATGGGTCATGGGTCATGGGTTATGGGTTGATCCATGGGTTTCTTATTAGATACAATGTATCTCATGAGTTCAATGTACCTAGTCAAATGGGTATGGGTCAATACCATGGGTTATGGATATTTTCCATGGGTTGTAGTTTTTACCCATTTATATAACATATACTAGTTGTGTATATATTTTGCCCAATATGTAAACACTAGTTGTTGTACATATATATTACTAAATCATAAAATCACTTATACTTGTTTTAGTGTTTTATGTAAAAACGTTAAGTGTGTTAGAAAACTATTGGCTCAAACAATTTACGTATTTTATTTTTTTCGTTAAAATGATTTTACGTTTGTTATCGACAAAACATTAGAAGATCGTAAAATATAAATAAACGTTTTTACGGCTTATTTGTATTAACAAGTTCATTTCCTCCTAACAGTTCCTGTAACTGTACCTGTCTACACATTTGCTTGAATTTCTAGTTCATTCAAGTTAACATCTCCACCTTCATATCTGTGACTCTCTGACTGTGTGTCACTGGAGTCAAGAGTATCCTCCTATGTAGTAGAGTGCTCTCCTTCTGCTCCAATTGGATCTTGTGTAGATGATGATTCAACATTTCATTTCTTGAGCTCATATTGAGTCGTAGTCTTCGGAGTTGGAGTGGAAATAGTTAACAACATCTGAGCAGCTTGATCCACTTCTTTACCTGCGTTCCCTTTTCCTTTTCCTTTAACAACCGGAGGGGTGTGATGAGGCACTGATTCAGGTTCATTGATTGTAACACTCTTCCTTGGATGTCTCTCAGACACCTCTAGACTTTGCAAGCTGGCTTCAATTCCCTTTTGGAGTGCTGCATCGTCTTCATCCATTAGTGTCATATCTGTCTCGGGTTATTTGGACCCTTTTCCTTTCCCTGTATCCCTCTTTTTCTTCTTCTGCTTTTTATGGGTTTCTTTTTTTTTTTTAATTTTGACCTAAATTGGAAACAAAACAAAAAATTATTTTGAAATAAAAGAATAAATTAACATATATAATTTTTTTTATTTTTTTTTTAAATTACAGTATAGAGTTTATCAAGATTGGATTTACTCTCAAGTGTTGAGGTACGAGTCCTGAGCTGAGGCGATAAGGAGTCATAGTACGTGCTTATCAATTCTGACATGCTGAAGCTCCTGAATGGAGAGACTTCATTTATGTTGGAAACCAGGTCATGATGTTCATAATTGAATTGAGCATTGTACCAGTATAGGAATGCGGAGTATCTGCACTAATAACACATGTAGAAGTGTATTTAGATGGGTTAGTAGCAATAGTTACCAGACCTTTGGAAGACTCACAGTCAGCCTTTGTGATGCCATTAGTGGCCAGCATTCTGATGGGAATCCATTTGAATCCAACATTCTTAAAAATTCTACCAGTAGGCATCCACTTAAGGCAAGAGCTAGGAGTGTTAGATTCCTTAGTCACAGTAGAAGATGTAACCTTTTTCCTATTCCTAATTTTGGAATCTTTGTTGTTAAATAGTTTCTTAGGAGAGGGGTTAACATTTTGAGACTTCTTAAGTGCACTAGATGATCTTCTTACATCCCTGGTCTTACGAGTTTGAGCTTTAACCTGAGCATTATCTTTCATTTTATTGGAATGAGGTAGTGAATTAACTGGTTTTGACAAAACTTTGTTCTCATCAACTTAGGAGGCAAGCCTTGATTTTGAAGGTTTAGATCTTTCAGCTATAAATGCAGTAGGCTGCCTAACAACAGACCGCTCTCTAGTGATATGAGAACCTGCCTTCCCCAAGGTTGATGGTTTTGCAAACTTAGTGTTCACACTTTTCCCTATGGTTATTCTAAGCTCATTTTTCAAGGCAACTATTGCAAAATTTCTATCCTGAAGTTGAGCTTTGAGATCGTCAATGTTTGCTAACAAAGAGTTTGTTTGATCTATTGACTTAGTTATGTCTTCTTTGGTAGGGACACATTGTTCTATGTGAAGCTTTCTCAGAGACTCATTTTCCTTTAATAATTTGGCCACACACAATGCTAGTTCATCATTCCTAGTTTTAATGGCATCAATGACCTCTAAATCAAGATGATTCGTAACCAAATTACTTTCCTTATCCATATCAGAAACGTGTTTCTTCAAATTGCAGATGGTTGAGTCTTTGTCTTGAAGTTGAGCTTTTAAATCGTTGATTTCAAAAAATTCACGAAATTCAGGGAATTCTAGATTTTTTCCTGGTTTTGTAGTTTGAAAACTTTCTTCTTTTCTTCGTATTGCAATTTCAAGTGAAATGCAATGGTTTTCAAGTATTGAGTATTTGTTTAAAATTTCATCAAAAATTTTCTTATCAACCACATTATTAGTTATGACATGCTTTATAGTTGACTCAGCCTCAGTTACAGAACATTTATCATGATTATGTTCTGTAATGTAATCAGTTTGCACAGAAGTAATTGCAGGTGTATCATTTATGACAATTACCAATGATTCTGCACCCAATGCTTCTTCATTCGCCATTCTGCATTCAGCTTCTGCCTTTTGAGGGACAAGATTTTCTGAGTATCTTGTTGCATCAATCTTTGATGTTTCTGACATTCTGACTTCAGCAATACCCGATGATTCAACTGATACAGTCCCCAACTCATCACAACTCTCTATCGACTGCACCCGACATTCATTCACGTTTTCATTTTTTTTGTGACTTCCTCAATGTACTTCTTCACATTATCCATGAGATGGATAAGTGTCTCAATGAACACGTTAATTTCCATTCCAGTGTGTCTTTTGGAAGACATTTCAGTCATGTGATGATCATAATCTGATGTGAATTCCCCACTAATGAATGACTGAAATTGTTTGTGGATTACCTGAAGTGCAGCACTAGAACTATCTTCTTGGACCTTTTCTTTGTCAAGTTGTTGTTCCAATTGTTCTAATTTCAATAGTAATGTTCCCGTTAATGTGGATAAATCTTGACGGAAAAGGGCATTACATGTTCGTTCCATTCTTTTAGGTAGAAGTAACATAAGGTGTGAGTGAAGTTGTTGGTAAGGTTCAATGCTGCTTTCTTTTAGCATGGCATTCTGTAACTTAAACTGGTGCAATTCTCTCTCTTCATACTCTGAGTGTGAAGATCTCAAATCATCATTAATTGATTCAATCATGTTTAGCCATTCAGTGTAGCCAACACATTCTTTGTTGTCCACATCATCATACAATTTAAGTACATTTGAAATTACTGGATCAGGAGTGTAAGACATGATATTCTATGTCAAAAGGATTGTTGGTATGATTAGGTTTGATAGTTGACGTTGATTGATGATTTGATTGTGTTAAAATCGGATGACAAGTCTTAATTTTCTGCAGGAATAGCAAACCACTAAACACAAACCGCTTAGGTCAAGCCTCTTCAGACAAACCGCTTTCAACAACCCTTTTCTGACAAACTGCTTCTGACAAATCGCTTCTGTCAAGTCGCTTTCTACACAAATCGCTTCACTGTCAAATCGCTTAAGTGTCAAAACGCTTAAGTGTCAAACCGCTTAAAGTAATAAACCGCTTAACACACAAACCACTTAACACACAAACCGCTTAACACACAAACCACAGGGGAACACAAGTACGTCCACTACTTCCACTACTTTGTCCTTTCTTGTCTCTTTGTCTCAACACACAAACCGCTTAGATGACAAACCGCTTCCACAAAACTGGACAAACCGCTTAAAAGGTTGATCAACCCGCTTCAAAGAAATGCACTACGAGGGACAAACCGCTTCCTAGCAAAACTTCAAAATCTAAACTTTTTCAATCCAAAACACTAAAACCAAGATGATTGAGACCTTCCAATCCAAAACCTAAACACTTATGATGATTCTAAAAACAAAAGTACTATCAAAATTCCAATTTTAACACCAAAAATGATCCAAATGATGAGAACTACTCAAAACTCATTCAAACCAAAAAAACCTATGAAAACCACTAGAAATCAAAGAATATGAAAGATAGATGATCAAACCTTGGCTCTTGATACCAGTTGTAACATATTGGTTTTCACATACACGCAATATAGCACAAGTAAGATTCGAATGGTATGAGTTCTAAAGAGAGAAAGATGGGATGTTCTTGAGAGATAAAATCAAAATGAAAGGTTAGATTAGCAAATGAACATCCAACCCTCTCCCTTGTGGGGAGAGGGCTATTTATACAAATGTCTACGCCCTCCTTCGGGCTGTGTATCAGGCATACAGTGGGTAAAGACCCGTCCTTCTTCCACGGTGTTACTTATACTACTATTAAACTAACTAATATAAGGTTATGTCTACGAGCTGTAATATGCTACAATATTGTTAGGGTGACCGACACTTCTACATGGATTTTCTAAATCCTAACAAAACATATCTGCTAAACTTGAAAAACTATCTTTAACGTTTGAAGCAAATTGGCAAAGTAAAATTGAAGAAACAATTACGACAAGCTTTCCTATGAAAATTATTTAAAATTAATCTTAAAGAGAACAAGGAACTCAAATCTAAAGTGCTTGATTTGATGAAAACCAAGAATCATGAGTATGTGGGCTCAAGCCAGTTGGACAATCAAAACTTCTTATATTTTTCAAAACAACCAACTCTTTTGGCAAGTTGATTGCTCCGGAAAGAGATCAATAATAGAAGTGTGTAGTATTAGGCAACTCAAACGTATTAGGTTTGAGTCCCTGGATCGTTCCAAACGAGGGTTGAATGGAATTTTCAACTCACGTCGCGTTTATTGTGATTTGAATGGAAAAAGGGGATAATAAGATGTTTTTTAAACTATGGGGAAAGGGAAGGTAAAGAGAAACAATTAAAGGCACTAAATCTATAATGCAAATGAGAAATAGCGACTAATTATGCAAATTAAATCTAAAACGCAAATTACGATTTTAATAAAACGTGAATTTTATGCAAATTAATCCAAATTAATCCCTAAAAGTGATCTAAAATTATTCTACACTTTAAAATGCAATTTGAAAATTATCTAAGATTTAAAACTAATTTTAATGATTTTTCTTGAATTTATTTGAATTAAAAACTATTTTTGTATTTTTAAAATGGACTTAAAATGCTAAAAATTATGAAAACTTATGAGAAAATTGCAAAACTATTTTTCAAAAATCTAAAATAACTAAAAAGAATTTTCAAAACTGATTTTGTATTTTTCTAAACTTTTATCTAATTTCTATAAATTTAAAACTATTTAAAATTAATTAAATGGATAAAAATTATTATTTAAACTAGGAAAATTCAGGAAAAATATTTTTTATGTCTTTTTGATTTTTATTAATCTAGGAAAATTGAAAATATATTTGTTTGACCGTTTTCTGTTTTATTTGCAATAAAAGCTAATTAAAAAGTATTAAAAACTAATTTAAATGCAGAAAAATAGTAAACAGTGACAGAAAAATATGAAAATTTCTAGAAAAATCTAAAAAATGATTATGAAGCATGGAAAAATGATGAAAGCTACTATGGATGACTGAATAAGCTAGTTACTTTGAAACTGAAGAGAATAAGCTATCTAAAATAAGCTACAAGCTACTTGAGTGAACCAGAAGCTACTAGGAACTATATTAAGCTAAAATTGTGTGAAATCAACTTAAAACAACTAAGCTACACCACTAAATTATAAGCTACAAGAATCTAGTGTTCAATTCCACTTAATGCAAAACAGGACTGATGTCCTCTATTCTAGCTTAAAAATAAGCACTCAAACCTACTTGAAACCTAAATATAGATATTAGAACCTTTAGAAGACCAACCAAAGAACCTCTAAACCAAATTTGAGCTAAATACAAGCTCTAATGAGCTTGTTATGAACTCTGCAAGTAACTGAAATGACCACTAATCCTTGTGCACAGGGCACTTTGAATTCAAATGACCAAGTTTGAGAGCGTTAAAACCAGATTTAGAAAATTTACTAAAATAATCTAAAAATATACTGAGAAAGATTACCAACCAAAGTTATGAAATCCAAAAGTTCACCTGAATTGAACTAATATTGAATGAATTAAAAATATAGAAAGAACAGCATTCAGAAATCTGTTGAAAACAATTTGACTTTATAACATATATGAATTTTGACTTATTTGAGATTTGATTCAATCTTACTGATCCTAAATGATGTTTTTTAATGTAAAATGATCTAAATAAACTAACCTATATGCTTCTATACCTAAATTTCAAGTTATCTTATTGATCGGGTCCCAGACGGTCAGGTTTTATCACACAAGCTAACCACTTGTGAATGGTCAACCGTAACAAAAGCCAGACAGCCTGAAAACCAATGCAATGAAGATCTAGAGGAGTATAGTGTTTCCCCAGGTCGTTAAGTCCCAACGAGCTGTGCGACTGAATAATCAAACGTATAGTGATCGAGTGATACTGAACGGGAAAAGGTTTGTGATTATGAATAATTATACCTAAAGAGAAAGTTTATAAATTACAGGGGCTTAAATGCAAATTAAAGAAAATTAAAAGCTAAATTATATTAAATAAATGCTATCACTATTTTTAAATTGATGTTTTTGATTTTTCTTTTACAAATTTAAATTTAAAAACTACGTAACGTACAAAAGAAAATGTGAAATTGAAACAGAATTAATCCTAAAAATATAAAAATGAACTTTTTACAAACCTAATGATAAGAGAAAATTTTTAGAAAAAGAAAATTATTTTTATGACTATTTATTTAATTATTATTAATTAAAAACTATTTTTACCTATTTAATAATACCCTAAAATATAAGAAAATATGAAATAAAGCTAGAAAGGTGAAATTATGACTTAGAAAAATCTAAAATAACTAAAGAGAATTTTCAAAACTAACTTTATATTTTTCTGATTATTTTTCTATTTTCTGTGAATTAAAAACTATGTAAAACTAATTAAATTGCTAAAAATTACAAATTTAACTAAGAAAAATTTGGAAAAATTATTTTTTTGCTTTTTATATTTATCTTAATCTATGAAAATTGAAAACTTATTTTTTTGAAGCTTTTCTGATTTATTTGTATTAAAAGCTATTTAAAAAGTCCTAAAAACTGTTTTAAATAAGGAAAAATAGCAAACAGTACTGAAAAATTATGAAAAATTTAGGAAAAGTCTAAATTAATATTCTGAATCTAAGAAAAATATAAAAACTATGGCTTATGTGTGAGAATATGAGGCTGCAGTGAAAAGTGCTTATGAATAAGCACTTAAGTTAAGCTATAAGTACCAAATGAGCACCAAATTATCACAGAAGCTATAATATGCTAAAACTACTTGAAATGAGCTAAATTCAACTAAGATACACTACTGAAATGCAAACTACAAAGATTTAGTGATTTAAACTTAAGTGCCAAAAACAGGTTTTAGCTACTACTTTGTAGCTTGAAAATAAGCTACTCAAATAAGCTGAAACTCAAAACCAGATGTGGGATCCTAAACTAGACCTGGCAAGGGACTTATAAACCAAAAATGAGCCTGAGATGAGCTCAATTGAGCTTTTGACAAGCTCTGCACAAACCTGAGAAAACTGCCTTGGTGACTTATGCCCTGTCACAGGGCATATGAGGGCTTATTAAACAGCTTATTTAGTGCTTAAGAAAAATTCCAAAAATTCCCCAAAAATCATTTTAAGCAACTTGACCAACTGAACTTGAGTAATCCAAAATATCACTTGAATTGATCCAATAGTGAATCAATGAAAATTCCTCCAACCTTGGTGAAAACTAAGTTTTTTCACTTTTGACTTTTAACTCAGAAATGGAAAGTTGACTAAACTGAGATTTGATCTTAATTCATGAGCTGATTATGATGTTTTATAGTTAAATGAAACTGATGCAAGCTACTCTAATGATATCTGAACACAGATCAAACTTATGATCTCACAAATTTCTAACAGACATGAAATTAGGACAGATTTATGGTGATTTTGACTTTGAGCTTATGCAGAAGCAAAGTATGAACTAGAATGAGTCTCAAATAACTAAATAAGTGTAAAACAACTGACATTAACTACTGAACAACCCTCTAACTCAGATTTGCTATGAAATCCAAACAACTTTATATATGTCTGATTCACTGTTTTGCAAAGCCAAACTCAAATCCAAGCTAGACTAATCATTAAACTAGATTCAGATGACTAAATTAAACCTAGATCAAGATAACTTATCAATACTTAAACACTAAAACTCAACTGCTCTATTATGACAGATATGCAGAAATGACTCAAACATGCACAGAATTGAAAATATCAATTATACTAGTGATATTAAGCCAAATTATACTAATGTTAACAGTATTAAAGCTCACTAATAGGAAAACATGGATTTAAACAGACCCAAGAAAATGATACTCACATGAGGTCCTAGCCACAATGGCTTGAGATCAATCAAACAAAGAACCACTATCCTATTACTGTTTTAATCCCAATTCCAAATGAATTTCAACCCAAATCAGATCAAAATCAACCCATTTCCAACTCCATATCAGCAATTCAGAACCATTCCACCATTAGCACTGCAGTTTGACTTTTGTTGACCAGAGGTAAAAACTGCTTAAACTTAAGATTGAGCTTACTAAAAGCTATAGAAAGCTTCAGTAAGCTTATTTGGTATGAAATTAAGCTACTTGGAGCTTGAGTATAAGATCATGAAAACTGTTTTTATAACAGTGGACATAAAAACATGAACTTAGATAAAACTTTGAAATTGATGCTTGAAATGAGTTACAATAGACTAAATAGCTTAGGTTCAATACAAGAAAGCTTAAGATTACAATTTTAGAAACTAGCTAAGACAATTTAAATAAAAACGACATACATGAAATTTAAAACTAAAGACTACTCCTCTCCCTTGCTTCTCTTCTCTTATTTATACATCAAATGGTCTTCTCTCTCTCCTCTGAGCATTTCCCACTTGTCTTTGGAGCCATTGGATGACTTGAGACAATATTGGCCATTGATGAGTTTTGGCGGGAAAATGGGATATCAACAGGTGGAAGGATTGAGTGCAAGGGGGGGGGGAAGCATTTAATGTTTCTTGGCTTGGGGTGTTTGGAGGGTAGGAATAAGGTGGGTGTGATGATGATGGAGTGTGGGTTGGAGTTGCAGGTGATGATGAGGGGGAAGGGAAACCCGTGAGCGGTTTTAATTATTTTAAATGTGGGCGGGTTTGGTTTTTTAAACCGTGGGTAAAGGGATAACGGGTAAAAGGTTTGGACTGGACCGGGTCAAAGGGTGTATTGGGCTTGGGCTTAGGTGGTTAAATGGACCGGATAGGATTAATAATGGATCCATGGTGTATTGAGGGACCAATCTTGCCAAAACTGAAAATCCAGGGACCAATAATGTACATTTTGAAAATGTAATCCAAGGGCCTTTCTTGCCATCATTCAATAATCAAGGGACCAAAATTGACATTTCTGAAACTCAAAGGATATTTTTTGTCAATTTCTTAAATTTCAGGGACTAAAGTTGTAATTTCTCAAAACTTTTGACATTTTTCACCAAAGGACTAATTATGACAAATTATGATTTCAAAAGGACCTTTGGTGACTTTTCTTTTAAAATAAGTGCTCAGGGACTATTTCTGACAACTTTTGAAACTTGGGGGACTAAAACTGCCAATTATGCAAACTTAGCTCATTTTTCATCTGATTTTAAACATTTTGCATCAGAAACATATAAAATACACTTTTGGGATATTTTTAGTATTTTGATGCATTTCTGAGTGTTTTTAAATGTTTTGCAGTTCAGATTTGACCAAAAATGATGAGTATTTACACACTCATCAATCCCCCACACTAAACTATTGCTAGTCCCTAGCAATCTTTTGAGAAACTTAATGGATTTGAATCTCTTTACCAAAAGCCATCACTTCTGGAGTAGCCAAATGTTTTAGTTCAAGTAAGAACCTTGGTACATCGATAACCAAATGATTTTGAGCAAACCACCAGCTTTCAACGGTTTTGATTTGTCTTTACCAGAAGCTGTTTGCTTCTGGACTAGCCAACTCTTAGATAAAATATCTTTGGTGAGCTGATTACCAATTATGGTTTTCCAACTGCCTTTACCACAAGCCATAAACTTGCGGGCTAGCCAACTCTTCACTAATTAAAGATATGGTGAGCTGAACACCATACAATTTTGGGCAAATTGCAAGCCGTCAACGGATTTGAGATATCTTTACCAAGAGCCGTTTGCTCCTGGATTAGCCAATCCTTTTGTTTATTAGACATGGCGGACTGATAACCATAGGCTGAGTAAGTGCAAAACACTTACTCCAAAAAAAATTTTGGCCAAAAATGGGGGAATTGGGTGGTATAATTACATGATAAAATTCGTGAGAATTCCCCCCCCCCCCCCCCCCCACACTAGAAATGAATATTGCCCTCAATATTCAAAGTACCGGCGGTTATGCCGAAACATAGAACGTAAAAGGGAAATACTACGGCCATTATTTTGAAAGATTTTTTTTTTTCAAACTTTAAATACAACAGCGGGGGGCAACTCCCCCACACTAGGGTGGTAGAAAGTAGAAAGAAGTCAGAAATATGGGTGAAAACCCATATGGTGTGCTACTGTTTTTGATTCCCGAGTCGCTAGCTTGACTCGATCCCCGCATTCATTGGTTCATGGGGAAAGTTTGTAGATCCGGGACAACCACAGGAGGAATGTCCTCTCCAAAATAGTGTTTCAATCGATGACCATTCACTTTAAAATTTGGACCATCGGGTTGAGATAACTCAATGGTTCCATAAGGAAATACTTTAGTGATGGTGAATGGTCCAGACCAGCGGGATTTTAGTTTTCCCGAGAAAATCTTCAATCTTGAATTGAAAAGAAGGACTCGATCACCGACGTTGAAAACGCGGTTCTTGATTTTGGAGTCATGAATCTTCTTTGTCTTTTCTTTATAGATCAAAGAGTTCTCGTATGCTTGATCACGGAGTTCATTTAATTCATTCATTTGAACTTTCCGGTGATCACCAGCTGTCTGAATATCGAAGTTGGCATGTTTCAAGGCCCAGTATGCCTTGTGCTCAAGCTCAATCGGCAGATGACACGCCTTTCCGTACACTAGCTTGTATGGAGTACACCCGATGGGTGTTTTATAAGTTGTACGGAAGGCCCAGAGTGCGTCATCTAGCTTATCCGACCAAGAGGCACGGTTTTCGCCTACTGTCCTTTCAAGAATTCTTTTAATCCCTCGGTTGGAAACTTCCACTTGCCCACTTGTTTGGGGGTGGTACGCAGTAGAGAGACGGTGAGTTACACCATACTTTTGCACGACTTTATCAAACTGGTCATTGCAGAAATGCGTACCACGATCACTGATCATAGCTCGTGGAGTTCCAAACCTAGCAAAAAGAGATTTTAAGAATTTCACAACAACTCGGGCATCGTTGGTAGGCAAAGCTTTCGCTTCAACCCATTTTGACAAATAGTCAACGGCCACGAGTATGTATTTGTTTCCTCGAGATGATGGAAATGGCCCCATAAAGTCAATGCCCCAGATGTCAAAAATCTCACACACTTGAATGGCGTTTTGCGGCATTTCATTTCTTTGTGAGATATTCCCGTGACGTTGACAAGCGTCACAGGTTTTGACAAATTCGTGGGCATCCTTGTAAATCGTGGGCCAATAAAATCCGGAATCAAACACCTTCTTGGCAGTGTAATTGGGCCTATGATGTCCCCCAGTAGGTCCAGAATGGCAAGCCTTGAGAATGTCATTAGCTTCCTGACCATACACACATCGCCTGATGACTTGATCCGCGCAAATTTTGAATAAGTAGGGGTCGTCCCAGAAGTAATGTTTTACATCTTTAAAGAATTTGTTTTTCTGTTGGGACGACATCCTTTTCACCACAAAGTTACCCGCATGGTAATTTGCAAAGTCAGCAAACCATGGGGTAGAAGAGTCTCCACGAAAAGAAACCACATTGAGTGTTTCGAGAGGAAATGTTTCGTTTATTTCCTTTTTCTCGAACACATCCTGGTGAGGGTTTTCTAGAGGGACAGATGATCAGCAGCCAGGTTCTCAGCTCCTTTTTTATCACGTATAATGATATCAAATTCTTGTAGGAGGAGAACCCAACGGAGCAATCTCGGCTTTGCATCTTGCTTTGCAAAGAGATATTTGAGAGCCGAGTGATCCGTATACACCACGCATTTGGTCAAGATAAGGTATGGCCGAAATTTCTCAAACGCATACACCACAGCTAATAATTCTTTTTCTGTAGTGGTGTAATGGGTTTGAGCTTCAGTCATAGTCTTACTTGCGTAGTGGATAGGCTGAAAATGCTTGGTTTTATGTTGCCCCAGGACCGCACCGATAGCAAAATCACTTGCATCGCACATGAGTTCAAAGGGTAAATCCCAGTCGGGGGCAACTAGAATGGGTGCTTCCGTAAGCTTTTTCTTTAATGTTTCAAAAGCTTCGATGCACTCAGGTGAGAAGATAAAAGGAGCATCTTTTTCAAGAAGATGGGTCATAGGCCGAGCGATTTTAGAAAAATCTTGTATGAATCTACGATAAAACCCGGCATGACCTAGAAAACTCCTAATACCTTTGACGGTAGTAGGATGAGGCAATTTGGCAATAACATCGACTTTTGCTCTATCAACCTCAATCCCATTTTTGGAAATCTTATGGCCAAGGACTATGCCTTCTTTGACCATAAAGTGGCTCTTCTCCCAATTTAGACAAAGATTGGTGTCTTCACACCGTTTTAGCATTTTATCTAAATGGGAGAGACATGTTTGAAATGAGTCCCCAATGACCGAGAAGTCATCCATAAACACCTCCATTGTTTCCCCGATCATGTCGTGGAAAATTGCCATCATACATCGTTGGAACGTGCCAGGAGCGTTACATAGGCCAAAAGGCATACGTCTGTAGGCAAAAGTTCCGTATGGGCAGGTGAATGTGGTCTTTTCTTGATCCTGCGGATCAATGGGGATCTGAAAATACCCCGAGAAACCATCAAGGAAACAATAGTATTCGTTCCCTGCTAATCTCTCAAGCATCTGATCCATGAAGGGTAGAGGAAAATGGTCTTTACGGGTGGCTTCATTTAACTTGCGATAGTCAATACACACTCGCCATCCCGTAACCAATCGAGTTGGAATTAACTCGTTTTCTTCATTTGTGACAACAGTTATGCCACCCTTTTTTGGAACACAGTGGATGGGACTGACCCAAGGACTATCAGAGATCGGGTAAATTAAACCGGCATCAAGAAGTTTGAGAACCTCTTGTTTGATAACCTCGTGAATCTTAGGATTCACCCTTCTCTGATGTTGGACTGCCGGCTTGAAGTCATCCTCCATCAAGATTTTGTGAGTACAAAACTCAGGGTTGATACCCTTAATGTCGGAGAGTTTCCAAGCAATTGCTTGCTTGTATGACTTCAAGACCTTTATGAGAGCAGTCTTCTCCTCCTCAGTTAAGTCTTTAGCAATTATGACGGGTAATTTATCATCACCCTCCAAGAACGCATACTCGAGATGAGGAGGTAGGTCCTTAAGTTCAACCTCAGGAAATTCTTCAGTAGATATTTGTACTGATTTGATTTCCTCAATCGTGATTTCTTTCGGAGGGAGTGAAGGTAATGGATCTTCATTTAACAATTGCTCAAGATAAAGGATATCTCCCTCCGAATCATAAACACCATCAATTCCTGGCGGAATCGATTCATCATTAGCAAGAAACTCGTCGATCTCTTCTAGAAAGAAGTCACCTCCCTCAAACGGAGTGAGAGAGGGGGAAGAGTCGGCAATGATTGGTTGAGAAGATGTGGTGGAATCCCTACTCACAGAATTATGAAAATAACCAAGAAACTCTTGAGAGTACTCCTCTGAAGCAATATCAATTAAATCGATTCGATTAACCGATTCAGCATCATAGTTTGAGGAGTACCTCGAAGTTTGATCAAGGTTAAAGGTGACAGCTTCATTACCCACACGTAACGTGATTTCTTGCTTAAATACATCAATGAGAGCACGGCCCGTTCTCAGGAATCCTCGTCCAAAAATGATGGGAACCCGATGATCGGCATCGAAATCAACAACCACAAAGTCAGCTGGAAAATGGAACTTTCCTACTTTCACAAATACATCCTCGGCGATGCCAAGAGGACGCGATATAGAACGATCTGCAAGCTCAAGAGTCATGCAGGTAGGAATAAGTTCTGGAAGAGAAAGTTTCTTCCATACTGAATAAGGCATCAGATTGATGCTTGCACCAAGATCGGCGAGGGCAAAGCATTCAATCATTCCTGGAAAAACACAAGGAAGAAGAAATTTTCCAGGATCTCCAAGCTTCTCGGGAAGCTTCTTTAACAGAACTGCTGAGCAGTTCTCGTTCAAAGGAGTTTTAGCCATTTCAAACAGTTTTTCCTTGTTGCTTAACATGTGTTTGAGAGTTGATGCAAACTTGGGCATCAGCATGATGGCATCCGCAAAGCTTATGTCAAAATGTAGTTCTTGGAAAATTTGAAAAAAAAAATCCATTTGATGACTGGCTTTTTCGCGGAGCTTTTGCTCATTTAAACGTGATGGGTAAGGAATAGAAGTTTTGGATTTGGGGTTTTCAACTGGAGGTTCAAAAACAACTCCAGGTTTGGTTTTGGGTTTCGGGACAACTTGAGGATGGACATGTGCTGTACTTTGTGAGCTAGTAGGTTGCACTTGGTCCTTTGTCGCCTCAGGTTCACTTTCCACTACCTTCGGGAGAGAAGAAGAAGAGGTAGTAGGAATAGCGGGTCCATCATATGAAGCACCACTTCTGGTTGTGATCGCCTTTGCATCGCCCCTCGGATTAGCGATCGTGTTGCTAGGTAAAGTACCTGAGCCCGAGGGTCGATCATTTAAAGACTTCTTAATGTCAGAAATCTGGCTAACCAACAACCTATTCATTTCCTCTTGGGATTTCATGAATTGCTTCAACAACTCATCAGATGATGGTCCAGTTGGAACAATGGCTTGAGTTTGTGTAGGAAAATTCTGGCCTCTATTGTTTGGATTAGGGCCTTGATTTTGGAAATTTCCTTGATTATTGCCATGAAAATACCCTGGGTTGAGATTTCCCTTACCTTGGTTTCTATTAAAGTTTCCTTGGTGTTGGAAGTTTTGACTTTGATTTTGAAAACCGTTATTTTGACTAAAATTACCTTGGTTTTGAAAACCTTGGTTCGTTCTATTCTGATTTTGATTACGGTTTTGGTTTTGGTTGAAACCAGGAGGTCCAGGGTAGTGGTTAGGACGGTGGTTCGGGTCTATAGGAGCAGGGTATTGGTTGCCTCCTGAATTAGAAATCCCGCCCACAGCGTTTGCTT
This sequence comes from Chrysanthemum seticuspe, assembly GCA_019973895.1. Lineage (NCBI taxonomy): Eukaryota > Viridiplantae > Streptophyta > Magnoliopsida > Asterales > Asteraceae > Chrysanthemum > Chrysanthemum seticuspe. Next base: position 182,673,905 of record BPTQ01000008.1, on the reverse strand, counting down.
CAAAAGGGTTACCATCGGTGGCCATACAGTTGTAATAGGCATGGGGGCCACCGCAAGTAACACATACTTCCACTTTCTTAACTTCAGCAGGAGGTGAAGTTTGTGGAAAAGAAACTTTCTTTTGGTTGGAGAGAACCAAAGCTTGAATTGCTTCCGTGAGTTTGTCAATCTTAGCATCGGTGCTAGATTGACTCACGGGCGATGAAGTAGAAGGACCAACACTGACTTGGGAAACAACCGGTTTGCTTCGTGCAGTGCGGACTTTAGACTTGTTTTCAATGATCGCTAAAGCTTCTTTTACAGTTTTGCTTAAGAAATTTCCTTCAGCGGAGGAATTGAGAGAATCTTGATCAGATTGACTCACTCCATTATAGAAAGTATCGAGTTGCATCAACTCGGAGAAACCGTGGTTAAGACATTTGCGGAGCAACTCCTTAAAACGATCCCACGATTCACTGAAGGGTTCATCAAACTTTTGTGTGAACTTGATGATTTCGTTTTTAAGACTCGTGGTTTTGGAAGGTGGATAAAACTCGTTCACAAATTTCTTCACCAGGTCTTCCCATGTTTCGATCGATTGAGGGGGTTGTTTTTCGAGCCAAATTCGGGCTTGCCCCTCAAGGGAAAATGGGAACAGAAGAAGCTTGACAGCATCTGTAGGGACATTCTTGTATTTGATGGTAGATGCAATCTTGTTAAACCATCGAATATGAGCATGAGGATCATCCCTCTCAAAACCATAGAATTGACTTGAGGTTACAAGATTTAGTAACCCGGTTTTGAGTTCAAAATTTTCAGCCACAATGGCTGGGATAACAATAGCATCTCCATACCCATCGATGGGTGCCTGGAGAAGCTCACACATAGGACGTTCTTCCGCCATGATAACGGAAGTAGTGTGAGCAGTCCGGATCTCAGATCCGACTGATGGGGCAGAACGTCTACGGACACGCCTTCTTGGAATCCTGACAAGCTCACGAAATGGGCTCACAGACCTAGAAGAGCGAGTGCGCATACACTAGAGTTAACTCTAAGAAATCTCAGAGTTAAGGAAGGGAATTATGAAAATGGGGTAAGAAGAATCTTTTTGAGTTTTATGGTTTTGACAAGTAGATATAACAACAAATCCAATTAAAACAATATCGAGGCAAAACGACAGTGAACTTAAACCAATAATCACACGATGAATGGCTTCTTTGAAAAAGGTACACCACTCACAAGGACACAAAGGCAAGTTTTAATCTTTGGTTCGGGAACTTATTATGGTCGTACCCCCAGTTAGGTAGTACACTGCCTTCGTTTGCGGTGGTAATTTTTTATGTTATTATTATTAAACAAAGAAAACGACAAATCTTTTTGTATTTTTATCTTTTATATATACATAGAAACAAAAGGAAAATATTTTTGTGTTTTATACGTTTTGAGATGTTTTTGGGTTTTTTGGAGTTTTATAAGAAAATATATATAGATATATATGGTATAAACAAGGAGTGAATATTCAAATCACTAATCTGCTAAACGTAAGATAATTAGCACAGATCCCCGGCAGCGGCGCCAAAATTTGATCGGGTCCCAGACGGTCAGGTTTTATCACACAAGCTAACCACTTGTGAATGGTCAACCGTAATAAAAGCCAGACAGCCTGAAAACCAATGCAATGAAGATCTAGAGGAGTATAGTGTTTCCCCAGGTCGTTAAGTCCCAACGAGCTGTGCGACTGAATAATCAAACGTATAGTGATCGAGTGATACTGAACGGGAAAAGGTTTGTGATTATGAATAATTATACCTAAAGAGAAAGTTTATAAATTACAGGGGCTTAAATGCAAATTAAAGAAAATTAAAAGCTAAATTATATTAAATAAATGCTATCCCTATTTTTAAATTGATGTTTTTGATTTTTCTTTTACAAATTTAAATTTAAAAACTACGTAACGTACAAAAGAAAATGTGAAATTGAAACAGAATTAATCCTAAAAATATAAAAATGAACTTTTTGCAAACCTAATGATAAGAGAAAATTTTTAGAAAAAGAAAATTATTTTTATGACTATTTATTTAATTATTATTAATTAAAAACTATTTTTACCTATTTAATAATACCCTAAAATATAAGAAAATATGAAATAAAGCTAGAAAAGTGAAATTATGACTTAGAAAAATCTAAAATAACTAAAGAGAATTTTCAAAACTAACTTTATATTTTTCTTTTTATTTTTCTATTTTCTATGAATTAAAAACTATTTAAAACTAATTAAATTGCTAAAAATTACAAATTTAACTAAGAAAAATTTGGAAAAATTATTTTTTTGCTTTTTATATTTATCTTAATCTATGAAAATTGAAAACTTGTTTTTTTGAAGCTTTTCTGATTTGATTGTATTAAAAGCTATTTAAAAAGTCCTAAAAATTGTTTTAAATAAGGAAAAATAGCAAACAGTACTGAAAAATTATGAAAAATTCAGGAAAAGTCTAAATTAATATTCTGAATCTAAGAAAAATATAAAAACTATGGCTTATGTGTGAGAATATGAGGCTGCAGTGAAAAGTGCTTATGAATAAGCACTTAAGTTAAGCTATAAGTACCAAATGAGCACCAAATTATCACAGAAGCTATAATATGCTAAAACTACTTGAAATGAGCTAAATTCAACTAAGATACACTACTGAAATGCAAACTACAAAGATTTAGTGATTTAAACTTAAGTGCCAAAAACAGGTTTTAGCTACTACTTTGTAGCTTGAAAATAAGCTACTCAAATAAGCTGAAACTCAAAACCAGATGTGGGATCCTAAACTAGACCTGGCAAGGGACTTATAAACCAAAAATGAGCCTGAGATGAGCTCAATTGAGCTTTTGACAAGCTCTGCACAAACCTGAGAAAACTGCCTTGGTGACTTATGCCCTGTCACAGGGCATATGAGGGCTTATTAAACAGCTTATTTAGTGCTTAAGAAAAATTCCAAAAATTCCCCAAAAATCATTTTAAGCAACTTGACCAACTGAACTTGAGTAATCCAAAATATCACTTGAATTGATCCAATAGTGAATCAATGAAAATTCCTCCAACCTTGGTGAAAACTAAGTTTTTTCACTTTTGACTTTTAACTCAGAAATGGAAAGTTGACTAAACTGAGATTTGATCTTAATTCATGAGCTGATTGTGATGTTTTATAGTTAAATGAAACTGATGCAAGCTACTCTAATGATATCTGAACATAAATCAAACTTATGATCTCACAAATTTCTAACAGACATGAAATTAGGACAGATTTATGGTGATTTTGACTTTGAGCTTATGCAGAAGCAAAGTATGAACTAGAATGAGTCTCAAATAACTAAATAAGTGTAAAACAACTGACATTAACTACTGAACAACCCTCTAACTCAGATTTGCTATGAAATCCAAACAACTTTATATATGTCTGATTCACTGTTTTGCAAAGCCAAACTCAAATCCAAGCTAGACTAATCATTAAACTAGATTCAGATGACTAAATTAAACCTAGATCAAGATAACTTATCAATACTTAAACACTAAAACTCAACTGCTCTATTATGACAGATATGCAGAAATGACTCAAACATGCACAGAATTGAAAATATCAATTATACTAGTGATATTAAGCCAAATTATACTAATGTTAACAGTATTAAAGCTCACTAATAGGAAAACATGGATTTAAACAGACCCAAGAAAATGATACTCACATGAGGTCCTAGCCACAATGGCTTGAGATCAATCAAACAAAGAACCACTATCCTATTACTGTTTTAATCCCAATTCCAAATGAATTTCAACCCAAATCAGATCAAAATCAACCCATTTCCAACTCCATATCAGCAATTCAGAACCATTCCACCATTAGCACTGCAGTTTGACTTTTGTTGACCAGAGGTAAAAACTGCTTAAACTTAAGATTGAGCTTACTAAAAGCTATAGAAAGCTTCAGTAAGCGTATTTGGATTGAAATTAAGCTACTTGGAGCTTGAGTATAAGATCATGAAAACTGTTTTTATAACAGTGGACATAAAAACATGAACTTAGATAAAACTTTGAAATTGATGCTTGAAATGAGTTACAATAGACTAAATAGCTTAGGTTCAATACAAGAAAGCTTAAGATTACAATTTTAGAAACTAGCTAAGACAATTTAAATAAAAACGACATACATGAAATTTAAAACTAAAGACTACTCCTCTCCCTTGCTTCTCTTCTCTTATTTATACATCAAATGGTCTTCTCTCTCTCCTCTGAGCATTTCCCACTTGTCTTTGGAGCCATTGGATGACTTGAGACAATATTGGCCATTGATGAGTTTTGGCGGGAAAATGGGATATCAACAGGTGGAAGGATTGAGTGCAAGGGGGGAAGCATTTAATGTTTCTTGGCTTGGGGTGTTTGGAGGGTAGGAATAAGGTGGGTGTGATGATGATGGAGTGTGGGTTGGAGTTGCAGGTGATGATGAGGGGGAAGGGAAACCCGTGAGCGGTTTTAATTATTTTAAATGTGGGCGGGTTTGGTTTTTTAAACCGTGGGTAAAGGGATAACGGGTAAAAGGTTTGGACTGGACCGGGTCAAAGGGTGTATTGGGCTTGGGCTTAGGTGGTTAAATGGACCGGATAGGATTAATAATGGATCCATGGTGTATTGAGGGACCAATCTTGCCAAAACTAAAAATCCAGGGACCAATAATGTACATTCTGAAAATGTAATCCAAGGGCCTTTCTTGCCATCATTCAATAATCAAGGGACCAAAATTGACATTTCTGAAACTCAAAGGATATTTTCTGTCAATTTCTAAAATTTCAGGGACTAAAGTTGTAATTTCTCAAAACTTTTGACATTTTTCACCAAAGGACTAATTATGACAAATTATGATTTCAAAAGGACCTTTGGTGACTTTTCTTTTAAAATAAGTGCTTAGGGATTATTTCTGACAACTTTTGAAACTTGGGGGACTAAAACTGCCAATTATGCAAACTTAGCTCATTTTTCATCTGATTTTAAACATTTTGCATCAGAAACATATAAAATACACTTTTGGGATATTTTCAGTATTTTGATGCATTTCTGAGTTTTTTTAAATGTTTTGCAGTTCAGATTTGACCAAAAATGATGAGTATTTACACACTCATCACTTACTCTAACTCTAACTGATGTAAAGATTTAAGCAGTTAAAACTTGATTTTGACTTAGAGTGTATGCAGACTCAAAATAAGGACTGAATTGAGTTTAATTATCCTAAATGAGACTATGTTGACTGATCTTAACCACAAACCAAACCTCAAGCTCAAAATAACCACATAATCCAAACACTAGTTTGATCCCTGAATAGCAACTAATCAAGCACTATCAACAACCAAAGCTTACACAATCCTTAGCACAGATTCAGAATGTAAAATTAAACCTAAACAAGCAACAATAACTATTCAATATTATTGTATTAAAATTGAAGGAGATTAATTACTCACAGTATGTCCAGCCACTATGGCTTGCAATTGAGATCAAAGAACCACTATCCTAAACTTATCACCAACATCTAATCAACCCAGATCCAGATCCATATCAGTTAGTTAACCTAACTGAATTCAAACCTCTGCAACTTTGACTTATGTTGACTGTAGTGAAATTTGAATATAGCTCTGAGTAAAAAACTTAGATAAGCACTAAGTAAGCTTTAGATAAGCTAATTAGAACTTATACTATCAATTACATCAACTGAATTCAACTTTGAAGCAAACTTGCTATTTTTTTATTTTTAAAGTATTTTTCTATATTTTTTTTTAGAGAATCAAATAAACTGAAAAATGATTTAGAAATAAGATAACTGATTAAACAGTAATGATATAAGGCTACTAAAAATATAAAAACAGAGATTAAAAGTAATATGAGAATTGAAGCTAAAAAAATTATTTTATTAATGAAACTTGAGTACAAAGTGAAATACAAATTCAGTAAATAAACTAAAACATTTAGAACAATTTAAAAACTAATGATACTACTCAGAAACTACACGAATACAATCTGTGAAAATGAAGGGTATATATAGGTGAGCTTGAGCCTTGGAAGGATCCAGAATTCTTCAATTTGTGCTCTCTCATAGTGCCTCTCATCCGTTAGATCAAATCCCAGCATCATCACACCTTTTACAACCCTTGGATCAAATCACCACGCATCTCTGACCAATGAGAGCTTAGGAGAGGGGTAGAATGACACACGGATTGCCAGCGTGGCATTCCATGTCAGTCGTGTCAGATAAAAGTACATCTATGCCCTTAATTGTAGTAGAATTGGATCAATTGAGTCAGGGGTATATTAGGGTTTATATTATTCTGGGTTTAGGGGAATTGGGGGAAAGTTAATGGCGGGTAAATTTTTGGTTTATTTTAATTAGTTTGACTAATTGACCGGTGGTAATAATAGGGGGTGTTTGACCGGGGTTATGGGAGGGTTGACTTGGGTTTTGTGTTAATGGATTTAGACTTGGGCCATGTGGTATTTATATTTTGGACTTGGATAGATAATAGGATTGGATCCGGGTTATATCATAGGGACCATTCATGTAATTCCTGAATTTCAAGGTACTAATTCTGTAATTTCTGAAGAGTAATCCAAGGGCCATTATTGACAATTCCAAATAATCCAAGGACCAATTTTGCCAATTTGAAACTTCAGGGGTAATTTCTGCCAATTGCTGAAACTTAAGGGACTGATTCTGCCATTTCTTTAAAGTTGAACAAATCTTTCATAAATCATCCTCTCAGCATCAAAGTCTTCACAATTTCTCACTTCTGACCTTCCGGCTCAGCTTTAGCACTCCTTCTCTCTCGTGCTCGAGTTTTTGTCTGATTTGGCTTTCTTTTGCGTGTTTTGTGATATCCGTACCTGCACATGCATAAACTCAAGAAACAACAAATATTAGCAATCAATGGCTCTTTCTTGGTTATTTTGGGCTTGATTTGGTAAAGAAAAGATATGTGTTTTAGCACATATCACAAGTCAAAAACACAAAACTCAAATTCTTGAGCCAGAATAAAAAGAGGTTTTATCTAATCCTAAAGTAATTGCTCTCGGTATGTATAACATTGTATCTACTTATGTTAAGGAAACATATGGCTCAAATGATATGATTAATAATCACGAATTAGCAATGGCTAGGAAACAAGCATTACTTCGTAAGAATATACCTCTAGATGCACCAATGTGTTTTTTGACTCCTCCCCCTATAGAAAAGAAATCCAAAGAGTCAAAGAAACAAAAGAACAAGAAACGTAAGAAACAAAAATTAGAACAACAAGATCACAATACAAAATCTCCTAACGTAGATTTGCTTTTTGATCCAGGTTTAGACACTACTTGTAGCAAAAAGAGACCATCTAAGATCAGTTCTTTGAAGACTAGTACCTCTCAGACTTCCACTGTAGTAGTAGAAAAATCTAGAACTTTTAAAGATTTCAATAAAAACGCTCTAAGCGAATGGATGACTTTAATGACTTAAGTTTGCATGGATCTGTTGTTTCTAAGCACAAGAATGCTTATTTGAATTCTGTTACTTATAATTATGTTTCTTCTAAATGTGTGCATGTTGATTGAAGTGTGATAATGTGAATGCTAAAACAACTAGGAAAGCTCCTAAAAATTCAAGAAAACATAGGCATAAAGAAAATTGGAAGTGGATCCCAACGGGTAGAATCTTTGAGTATTATGAATTATTCCCTAGATCCAGCCTTAGGTAGAAACCAACTGGAAGAGTGTTCCAACACGTAGGTTATAGATGGCAACAAGTTAAGAAGAAAAGCGAACCTAGCACCACTATTCAAGAAAAATTCAACCCACTAGGTTTGCAATCTATTCTGTCTAACTGTGTAGAACCACTTTATCAACGGGTTCCAAATTTTATGTTTCTTGCTTTGATGTGCAACTTGTCCAAGTGTTCCTCTGGTACCTCGATTCGGGGTGCACCCGACATATGACAGGGAACAAGGCACTGCTCAAGAACTTCATGACTAAATTCTTAGGTATAGTACATTTTAGGAATGATCATATCACCAAAATTACCGGCTATGGTGATCTCATTTATGATAAAGTAACAATTCAAAAAGTCTATTTTGTCGAAGGGTTAGGTTACAATTTGTTTAACATTGGCCAATTTTGTGATAGCGGTTTAGAGGTGGCATTCAGAAAACATTTGTGTATTGTTCGTAAACTTGAAGGCGTTGATATTCTCAAGGGCTCTAGGGATTCAAATCTATACCAAATTTCTCTAAAAGAAATTACATCACCAAAACCTATTTTTTTGCTTGCAAAAGAATCATCATCACAAGTCTGGCTATGCATCGTCGTTTTTCACATCTAAATTTTTGGACATTAAATGACCTTGCTCACAACAACCTAGTCAAAGGATTGCCTAAAGTTTCATTCAAGAAAGATCATCTTTGCTCTACGTGTGAAGTAGGAAAAATGACTAGTGCAACATTTAAATCCAAACCCGAACATAGTTCTGTTGCACCTTTCTATATATTGTATATGGATTTATGTGGTCCAATGCGCGTCATCAGTCGAAATAGGAAGAAATATATATTTGTTATTGTGGATGACTACTCCGTTACACTTGGGTTCACTGTCTTGCCTCAAAAGCTGAAACACCCGATGTAATCGTCAAATTCATAAAACGTGTACAAGTTGGTCTACTAGCAACAGTCTGAAATGTGCGTACTGATAATGGAACGGAGTTTACAAATCAGACTCTTCAGAGATCCATTGATTTTTAGTTGGCATTACTCATTAAAGATCATTAATTTACACTCCTCAACAAAGTGGTGTAGTTGAACGACGAAACCGTACTTTAGTAGAAGCTGCTAGAACAATGCTCACCTCCGCAAATATTCCATTAAACCTATAGACTGAAGCAGTATCAACCACATGTTTCACTCAAAAAACTATGGATTTCATCCGGTCTTTAACAATTTTTTTCTTTTTCTTCTCAATGATTGGACCCAATTCATCCAATCCAGTGATCCTAAAGTCCGAGAATTTGAAGGGATCATGAACTTCAAAGTTTCTTTTGCCACTGCTCCGGTACACATTGATGACTGTTGGCTTGGTGTTGGGTTGAATCTTTATATCGGTGATTGGTTGTGGCTTCAGTCTATCGTTCTTAGTCCACCTGTAATGCTCATTCATTTCTTCCTCAACTCAGGCATCCTTTTGGCTTTCTTAGAGTGTTGTTTCTTGAGAGCCTCAATTTCTGCATCCTGAGCCTTAAAGAACTTAACTCCAGCTTTTTCAGTGGTGAATTTATTTGGGTCAATCCCTAGCTTCTCATCATCTTCTTGAACAATCTTAATCACTTCAGTCTTTGTAAGTGTCAGTCTCCTTTCTTCTTCAACAGCTATTTTCAATTCTTTCTTTTTCTCTAGATAAGCATTGATTTCATCGTTTGTCAGATGGAACATCTTTCCATTAATCTCATAAGGCACCCTGATATGTGCAGCAGGGTCCTGTTAAATCATTGATGATTCTTTCACAAGTTTGGGTTGTTCAAGCTCTGATGTGGTTGCAGTTTTTTTGCCTTTCCTATTGGAGACTATTGATGAAGTTGGTTGTTCAGGGATCTCTTGTTCATGCTCTAGCTTTTAGGATTAGAGGGGCACAATAGCCTTTGGCTCTTCAGTCTCCCCCTCAATGTGAAAGGAAGTTGCTTTATTGTTCTCCCCCCAATTGTTTTTGGACCTTCAGTAAGAGAAAGAGTTGGGTCTAGCACTGAAGCTGATGGGGCGGACTGGCCTTTGAAGGCTTGATAAATTTCAAAAATCATGGACTTGATATATGAAGTATCTTTCCTGAGAACAGTTAATTGTGAGGTAAGATTGGCTTGAAAGTTTTCCATGGCAGTCATTCTAGGCCCAAGATTCCAGGCCATAGAATTTGATGATTTTGCCCAGGCTGCCATATGATCTTCTAGTGAGCTGTTGTTGGACTTGATGTCTTTGATAGAGGAGTTGAGGCCTTTGAGATCAAAGCTATTTAGCAGGGAGATGAGCTCTGTAATATTGGTGGAGTTCTTGATGTAAGTCTATGAGGTTTCAAGAACTTTCTTGTTGAGAGCAGGCTCATCTTTGACAGCTTCTTTGACAATGTCAAGGCTTGAGTTGATTCTTTTGAGAGCACCTAGAAATCCACATAAGTGTTGATCCAACGTGTTCAGTGGGTTTCCAAAAAGAGTATCAGTCTGCTCCATGTTATCAACATTTTTAGTGTAGTACTTTTCAGCAGAAGCCCTGAGATCAGCATAGTTGACTGCAGCTTCAATGTGTTATTGCCATCATTCTTTGGTGATCTCATTGAAAAGGTCATTGGATGTTTTGCGTAGAAGTTTGACCAGTTTCCTATCAGTGAGAGGAATGATGTTGTCATACTTCTTAAGAACTTTTGGACATGTGATAAGGATTTAAAACATACGTTTTTAGGGGGTCATTTAAGCCCTAAATCGTTGCATTTTATATCTGTTACTGGTTAAAATCGTTTATTTTCACATTTTAGGTCATTTAGAAGCAAAATGCTGGAATGAAGCATTTTTGGACGAAAAGAGACGAAAATATGAAGAAAACGGCGAAGTCAAGAAAACAAGGCTGAAACAGTGGTCCGGACGGCATCCCAACCTCAAGGGCGACGCCGTCGCTTACAACATGGTCCAAATTTTCTCAAGCGACAACTCAGGTCACTTTTTGATCCTAACAAGTGACTGCGTCACGTGTATCTCAACATGGTTGTCACTCTATCTTTCTACACCAGACGATCAAAGCTTTCTCAAGACGATGTTAGATACAACCCAGAAGGCGTCACTATCTTCTAATCGACGTCATCCCACTAATAACTTGGCAAAGACGAAACCCTAATGACGGCGACCAGACGGCGTCACCAGCAAAAGGCGACACCGTTGCAGTTGTAAACTCTATATATAGACCTCGAATTTTCTGCATTTAGTGTGTTATTTTGGAGAGCAAACCCTAGTTCATTTTAGTTCAACTTGGAAAGTACCTTAGGGTTCTAAACCCTCTTTATTACGTCAAGATAAGTTTGTTTATCCAATCTATTACTATGTTTGTTGGAATCACTCCTAAACTATATTTCAAGTGTTAGTAATTAATATGTAATAGTTAGCTTAATATGGCTTTTATGTTAGTAATCATGCCAAGGCTCAAGGCTTATGTAGAAAGCCCATGAGCCTTGGCCCAAGCCCATAAAGGAAAGGAAGGGAACTTGCATGTTGCCCTAGTTCCTTCCTATAAATACCTATGTAAACCTTCTATTGAAGGTTGGTTGTTCAATTCACTCATTCACTCTTTACGCATAACCTTTCTTAGTATCATACGTGTGTGTGTGTGTTATTGTTCATCCGATCACTTCTCTTCTATTTCTTTTATTGATGCTTGTGTTATAAATATGGGAACCTAACAATGGTATCATTCGCCAAATAGTCGGTGAAAAGGTTTTGTTTTTGAAGTTATTTTTGGTCTTACGCGTAACTCTCGGTTCTAAAACTTTGTCACGCTTAAAAACTCATTTTTTACACTTTTCAATCCAAGATTCTTGTACTTTCAACGTTTTTAGGTGTTAAAATATCTGTTTTTGGCAAAAGGTTTCGAACTTTACATGTATTTCATTGATTATAAGCTTGTTTTTATACGTGTATGCTTTTCTACGCGTAAGGTGTTTCTAAGTTTTGGATCATCAAGTTTCACACTTTTGTGCTATTTTGGTGATATTGAAGCTGTTTCATCACAAAAATCTAGTTTAGAATCACTTTGGGCTAAAAATCAGTTTTGGTTAAGTTTTACGCGTAACAAAACCCTAAAGTTACGCATAACTTTTCCTTGGATCGATCTTCAGTTTTTGTGGTTTACTTAGTGTTTTCTTGCATGGATAAGCCTGAAAACACTTCGACTTTGGATATCCTTTACATTGTGATAGTGTAAAAGATTTTTTGGGCAAAACCCTAATCTTACGCATAAGCTCAAACTTATGCGTAGAACTCTTTACGCCTAATATTTTTCTTACGCCTAAGCCTTGTCTTACGCATAAGCTAATCCTACGCATAAGTCTTCTACGCCTAACTTTCAGTTTACGCATAACTTTAGTGTTTCTCAATTCTTACGCGTAAGCTAATCCTACGCGTAAATACTGCTTTTACGCGTAAGTTTGGTGTTTTTACGCCTAAGTATTACCTTGCCTAAGCTTGGTTTCTACGCCTAAGGATACTTCATCAACAACGTTTCATTCGACTACAAAGATCCATTTAACAACACAAGTTTTCAACATGTCACAACCACCATACTCTAGCTACTTTCCTTATACTTATAATCAACAACAACAACAATAACTAAGTCCACAACATCAACAATTTAATCAACAACAACAAATTTATCAACGACAATTTAATCAACAACATTATCCACAACAAGGAGTAATTCAACCTCAAATGGTTCAACAACCACCTAGTCTTCAAGTACAACCTTACACAAACGTTTACAATCAACATCCATCCAGGAACACTATGAAGGAACCGTCTTGGTTTGCAAAGATGTGTGAAGCTGTAAGTAGCCAGCAATCCATTCATGAGGCAGGATCACTTGATAGACCTCCAATGCTCACTCCCGGAAACTACGATCAATGGGTGATTAGGTTCTTTAGGTTTTGTGATCTAAAGAAGCCACATGGAAAGTTCTTAAAGAAGGTTATCTTGGAAGGTCCATTTCAGATGCCTATTGTCGTTACACCCGGAGATCCAAATGTTGTTCCACCAAGAGATGATCTCACAAACATTGCAACTCTTGCTGACCTTTCTGGTGATGAACTTCTACACTACGAAGCTGATGAGCTAGCAATGCAATATATCCTTTTAGGATTACCCAATCCAATCCTTCGAAGTGTTGATGCTCAAAAGACTGCAAAAGCAATGTGGGAACATATTCATCTTCTCATTGAAGGCACTGAACTCAATCAAGAGGATATGGAATCCAAAATTTACTTGGCTTATGAACACTTCATGATTGAACCTGGAGAGACATTAGAGTCTTGTCATCATCGATTCTCAGACATCATCAATGACTTGGAAAAACATAACATCAACATGCCAAGAATTGCAGTCAACACTAAGTTCCTGAGTAGTCTTGGTCCTGATTGGGAAAAGTATGTCATTTTCATCCGTCAAGCGAAGAATCTTCATCATGCTACATACGAATTGTTGTATGACTATTTGAAGCCTCATCAAAAAGAAGTTGATAAGGAAAGGGTTATCCGTGGCCAAACTGTTTCACCTTCACTTCCGGATAATCAACAACTTGCTTTGTGGGCTCAAACTAGTTATCCTCCTCAACCTACTGCCACAATTACACTATATGATCAGTCACAGCAACAATCTCAACAAACTCAATTGGTTCCATACAACAACAACAATGATCAAGCACTTTACAGTGAAGCTAATGAGGACTCAGATGCTTTCGATGCATTGCAACAAGGATTTGTTATGATTGCTAAAGCTTTTGGTCGTTATACAAACAAATCCAACAATCGCATTCGTTCCTCATCAAACACAAGGAATCAGGCTGTTGTGAACAATGGACGAGTTGAAGTTCAGAATCGTGGTTATGGTCGTCAGATGGGCGGTGGTCAAGGGTTTAATGCTGTGGGTAGGAATAACATGGGTGCTCCACAACAACAGAGAGCTCAAGTGGTTGAACAGGGTAATGCTCAGAATGGGATAAATGGTCTTCGCTGCTACAACTATAATGAGAAGGGACACCTGGCTAATGCATGCCCAAAGCCGAGGACTAGGGGCAGTGCTTATCACAAGGAGGCTTTACTTTTGGCTCTTAAGGATGAAGCTGGTGGAACTCTCACAAACAAAGAATAGAGCTTTATGGCAGATGCAGACTCAGATGATGATATGGAGGACTTGCAGGCCAATGCAGCAGTTATGTTGATGGCTAATATGCACGAGCTCCACATGAGTGACACAGGCCCAGTGTATGACACTGATGGCTTGTCTCAGGTACCCGAACAAACCATATTCATCTCTGATCTAATATCCCAGCCAACATCTGAATCCGACGAGGCTCAGAATGTTCAACATGAGTCGTCCACATCTCATTCTGATGATTCTCAACTAGACCCCGTAGTTACATTTGATGATCAAGATGACCTTATGGTTACCTTTGATACTCAAATTGACTCCGTGGTTATACTTGAGGATCTGAACAGTGATCATGTTGTGACTCACGTTGAACACGCTGAACCTTTGCCTAATTCAGATATTGATCTGTTACTTAATGACCAACAATCCCGAATGGAAGAATGTCGTGCACTGAATCAGCACTTACACAGTAAAAATGCACTGTTAACCAGGGATATTGAATGTTTAAAAAGGCAACTCAATTTTTTCAAAACTCAAGAAAACTGTGAAAAAGGTTTTGAAGCCGCTTTTGCTAAATCACACCAAAACGAAAAATATTTAGAACGACAGATACGTGATCTAGCCGCATCGAAGAATGCTTTGTTGTCTCAACTAGAACAACTGAAACATGAACATACAAAACAACTTAAAACTCTTACTTTGGAAACTCAAAAAGCCAAGGTTGAGTTGTTAAATTGTCAAAAACAGTTCTCTGCATACAAAAAGCATTCAACGAAACGAATAGATGACTATCTTGAAGAAATTGTTGGCTTGCAAAACAAACTTAAAGAGTTTCGAAATGTTTTTTATAAACATGGTGAGTCAATCACAACTATTCAAAAGTTTACTTTAAAACCCAATCCAAATGGATATGGACCGAATCTTGCTGATTACAAACCAAAGCTTTCAACCAAAGCATTCAAACCAAATCCTGAAGTTTCCAGTGCAGAATACAAAATTGATGATTCTGTTATGAGTGTTGTTGAATATCATCGTCAAGAGGAATTTGATGCAGACGACGACAGTCGTTCAAAATTAGAAAATGTTGTTTACAACAAACCATTAATATTCAAAAGCCGTCACTTTCGTCACACCAAAGGATTCTTCTAACACACCTAGGATTATCACAAAAACGTCTGAGTCTTCTAATGTTACTCCCCAACCAAATTATGCACAAATTTATGGTCCTTTACCTTCAATCAGTGAAGTAAATTCAAAACCCGAAAATCGTCAAATTCTTAGATATTTTGACATTATCACTTCTGACCTCAAACTTTTAGAACGTGAGATTGAATTTCATTCTAAAATAAAAGTTGAACATTTTCAATCGCCTCAGGCGCGAGAACAAAGAGATATTTTTCAGAAAAGAATTTTACCCCATGTTAAAATTTTGAAAATTTTTGCATTGTATTGGGAAAGGGAATTTCATAAGGAACTTGGATTGATGAAAATCGTTTTCGAGAAAACAGAAACATCTATTTCTAATACAAAATGTAAAAAGAAACTGTTACAAAAAGATGTTGATCGACTCTTGGAAGATGTTATCTGTACTGATATCCATAATGTTGTGTTATTTCATTCTTTGTCATATGCATCTGATTATATCTCTGCTGATTCTGTTGATTCTGTTGAAATTGTTGAGAATACTGATAATGTGCATCAGATCGAGTCTTTAAAAGTTAAAAATGAACGACTTTTAAACGAGCTTTCAAATGCAAAACGTCGTCTTCAATGGTGTCAAAAAGATTGTCAAAATCGTGAACTTGCTTTGCAAAACAAAATCAACCAGTTGCATTCCAAAACTTTTAATCCAAAATTTGAGCAACTGGATGATCAAAACGCGTCTTTGAAATGTCAAATCTCAAAATATGAACAAGAACTTGCAAAAGTTAAAAGGAATATGGTGTCATATTTGACTTACTCAAACAGACTCGTGATGAAGCATCAAACGAACTTGATCATTATCTTGCACACACTAAAGAAGTCATGAATTTTTCTGGAAATCTTCGTTCTGAAAATCAAGATTTGGTGCACACTATCATTAAGTTAAGAGATATGTTAGGAAAGTATGAACAAGTTCAGCCTAGCATCATTAAGAAAATTTCACCTGTAACACTTAGCAAACGTGACCCTAGAATGCCTACTGACAAACCACAAGATACTAATGTGCTTCCCTCTACTGAAACAGGAATAGTTGCCTCTTTTCCAAACGTTCGCACTTCACAGCCTAAGAGCAATACAAGGAAGAATATAAGAAAAGAACAATAAAGAATGCTGAAGTAGAAGAACACCCTAGGACTTTGAATAAGACTCACGTTGCACCCACTTTAGATATTGCGTCTGACAAATGTAATGGAAAAAGTGTTGTAACGAATGTTGAACCTTTAAGTACTTTTGATATTAAGTCTGAAGTTTCTTGTGTTATATGTCGTAAAAGTATGCTTTCTGAATGTCATGATAAATGTGTTGCTAAAGCTATCTTGTCTCGTTTACGGAATCCTAAGAAACGGAATACCTCTAGGCCCACTACTGCTTCTAAGTCTGTGCTTGGTAAACCACCCTCCTTAGATTCTAAGAAACGCGTTGATGTCCCTGTAGCTCAAGTATCACCTCCAAGGAATGTAGTACCACCTAGTGCATTCACTAAGACTAAAGCAAATACTAGTTGGAGATGGCAGAAATGGATACATAACACACTAGGATTTAAATGGATGCCTAAAATCATTGATGTGTGTATTTCTACTAACTCTGCTTCGGAACCCTCTAACTCATCGGGTTCCACATCTACTTCTATTCCATCTGTGTCGTCTATGTGTAATGCAGGTGATACAGATCATCCTTTGGATTGTTGATAGCGGATGTTCCCGACATATGACAGGCAATCTTAAACTGTTATCAAACTTTATTGCAAAGTTCATTGGCACTGTCAGATTCGGGAATGATCACTTCGCAGCTATCATGGGCTACGGATATTATATCAATTGCAATATCGAAATTAGCAGGGTTTATTACGTGGAAGGCCTTGGTCACAATCTCTTTTCAGTCGGTCAATTCTGTGATGGAGATTTGGAGGTTGCTTTTCGGGAGAAAACTTGTTTCATTCGTGATCTACAAGGAAACGATCTTATGTCTGGCTCTCGCAATTCTAGTCTGTACACAATCTCATTGCAAGACATGGTTGCTTCATCTCCCATATGTCTACTTTCAAAGGCAACATCAACAAAATCTTGGCTATGGCACCGTCGTCTCTCACATTTAAACTTTCAAACCATAACCAACCTTGCTCGATACAAACTCGTTGAAGGTCTCCCAAGATTCTGATATTCTAAAGATCACCTATGCTCAGCGTGCGAACAAGGGAAAAGCACTCGTGCTCACTTTCCTTCAAAGGTGGAACACAGCTCTCAACATATGCTTCATCTTCTTCACATGGATTTGTGTGGCCCGATGCGCGTGCAAACGATTAATGGCAAATGCTACATCTTGGTAATTTTCGATGACTACTCACGATGGACTAAGGTCCACTTTCTTCGAAGTAAAGATCAAGCTCCTCAGATGATCATCACCTTTCTCACGAAAATTCAAGTTCAACTCCGGAACACAGTCCGACAAATCAGAACAGACAAAGGAACTGAATTTGTGAATCAAACCCTTAGAGAATTTTATGAGAAAGTGGGAATTGAGCATCAAACATCTATTGCACGTACACCAGAACAAAACGGCGTTGTTGAAAGACGAAACCGTACGTTAGTGGAAGCTGCAAGAACAATGTTAATCAATGCTAAACTTCCAGATTACTTGTGGACAGAAGCTGTATCAACTGCATGCTATACTCAAAATCGATCAATGATTACAAAACGCCACAACAAAACACCATTTGAGCTTATCCACAACAGAAAACCGAATCTCAAACACTTTCATGTATTTGGATCCCTTTGCTACCCAAATAATGATCGTGATGACTTTGGAAAGCTCAAAGCCAAAGCTGACATTGGAGTCTTTATTGGATACTGTGAGAATTCTAAAGGTTACCGGATCTGGAATCGTCGTACAAAGTAGGTTATGGAAACGATTCATGCAAATTTCGATGAGCTTATAGAAATGGCTTCTGAGCATAACAGCTTGGAACCCGGTCACAACCGTTTAAACTTCCCTCAAACCCCATCATCAGCTGAACCAAGCCCCCAGCTTACTCGTCAACAAATGGAAAAGCTATTTGCTCCGCTGTTTAGTGATGACATTGATGAACGTGCTCCAGGTGTATCCGATGTTTCCGCTGCTCAACCTGATCATATTCCAATACCTGATACACCTGCTACAACAACTACTGTTGAAGAAGCACCACCAGTTGACTCTACAACAACAGTTGAACAAACTGCTTCCAACGACGCTGAACCAGCTGATGATGTTCTGAACAACGAAGTACCCCCACCTGCAGATTTTGATCCAAATGCGTTCTTTAACCCGTTTGCTAATGAAACTGCTGCACCTGATGTTGCGGAATCATCTACAAGCCATTTGAATACTCAAAATCTGCACAATGTATACCAACATCAACCCTCTACACATCGTTGGACAAAAGACTACCCCCTTGAGAATATTATTGGTAACCCGAATCAACCAGTCGTAATGAGACAACGTCTTCACACGGATGGTGAACATTGCATTTATGCACTCACTGTCTGCCAATCTGAACCTAAAAACATTAAAGATGCAATGACAAAAGACAACTGGATTGAATCCATGCAAGCAGAATTCAACCAATTCAAACGTCTTGAAGTATGGGAACTGGTTGAAAGACCAACAGGGGTCTACGTCATTGGTCTCAAATGGATTTGGAAGAACAAATTGGATGCTAAAGGGAACGTAATCAGAAACAAGTCACGTCTGGTGGCTAAGGGTTATAGACAGGAAGAGGGTATTGACTTTGAAGAATCATTTGCTCTGGTTGCTCGTCTTGAGGCTGTTAGGATCTTTCTCGCGTTCGCGGCTCATATGAATATAACGGTCTTTCAGATGGATGTCAAAACTGCTTTTCTGAATGGTCAACTAAAAGAAAAGGTTTATGTCAGCCAGCCAGAAGGATTCGTTGATCCCGAGTTCCCGAACCATGTCTATAAACTGAAAAAAGTTTTGTACGGACTCAAACAAGCTCCTCGCGCGTGGTACGATAAGTTATCATCCTTCCTCATTGCCAATAATTTCACCAAAGGTTTGGTCGACCCAACTCTTTTCATACAATATCACGGGGCACACATCTTAATTGTTCAAATTTACGTGGATGACGTCATTTTTGGGTCAACACATAAAAAGTACTCAATCGCTTTTGCAAAACTAATGAAAAAACATTTTGAAATGTCCATGATGGGTGAACTTACATTCTTTCTAGGACTATAAGTTCATCAATCACCCCGTGGTATTTTCTTGAGTCAGTCCAAATATGCCCTTGAACTTCTTAACAAATTTGGAATGCAAAAATGTGACACCTATGCCACACCAATGGCTCATACCAAGAAGCTAGATGTTGCTTTACATGGGAAATTGGTGGACCCTACCAAATACCGTAGTATCATTGGGTCTCTCATGTATCTAACAGCTAGCAGGCCTGACATTGTTTTTGCCGTATATCTTTGCTCCCGTTATCAGTCGAGACCAACTGAAACCCACCTCTCTGAGGCTAAAAGAATCCTCCGATACATCAAGGGAACCATTAACTTGGGGATCTGGTATCCGAAGGATTCTGGTTTTGAACTAATAGCTTTTTCAGACGCTGATCACGCAGGATGCTTAGATTCATGGAAAAGTACTTCAGGAGCATTACAATTTCTTGGTGATAAACTGGTGTCATGGCAATCAAAGAAGCAGGATTGTACATTGCTGTCCTCAACTGAAGCAGAATATGTTGCCATGTCGGCGTGTTGTGCTCAAGTCATTTGGATGAGAACACAACTCAAAGACTATGGTTATGTATTTGACAGAATCCCGATGTACTGCGACAATCGGAGTGCTATTGCGATCTCGTGAAATTCTGTTCAACATTCGAAATCAAATCACATCGATCTTCGATATCATTTCATCAAGGAGCACGTGGAACAGGGTACTGTTGAATTATACTTTGTGGGTACTGAATACCAATTGGCAGATCTTCTCACCAAAGCCTTAGCTCCTGCTAGGTTTAATGAGTTGGTCCACCGGATTGGTATGCGGTGTTTGACTCAAGAGGAACTGGATGAACTCTTAAAACATTCTTAAAACCAGTCAAACACTAAAACCTCTTTTGTAAATATTTTTCAAAAACAAAATACAAAAATATAAAATCTGATAAAACAACAAAAATATTCTTCTATCTATATTTCTTTTAACATGGCAAGTACAAACCTTCCGTCAACACTTTATTCTTTCAAAATTCAGTATTTTCTCGATCAAGTGTTGAGGGGGAGAAAGCAAATATTTTTCGGTTTCATAAAACCTTGTACTTGCATGTTACCTTATCCCGGTTGTTTCTTTAATAATGGTGGTCACATTTCTGGTTTACTGACACTCCCCGGACTCAAATTTATAAAATTTCAATATTTCATAAGTCGAGGGGGAGTGTCGTCAAAGTTCTTTTCCAAATATCTTTCGTTTGGTAACCAAAATGGAAGTTATGGGTGTTGGATGTAAATGGTTAAGGTGGAGGGACTAAAAGTGTCAAAAGCTTAAAGTATTTTTTATCAAAACCTTCAGCTAATTTCTCATATCATTTATTTCAAAACATTTATTACTCTCAACAACAAATCCTACGCCTAACCTTCAATCTTCTAAACCGTGCTTTAGATCATAACTTTGCAAGTGGTTTTTGATTCTTAGTGTTAATACAAACAATGGTTTTGATTTATTTGCAAATCCAACGGTTAAAACTTGAGTTTGGATGATCTTCGTGTTCTACGCGTAAGCATATGAATACAAGATCATCAGGTGTGAGTTTGTTATGATATAATGGTGTTAAAATGTTCAAAACTATGTCCCAAAACCATTTTTATCAAACTAATCCGCCCAGAAACACGAATTGTCCACTTTTCAAAATTAGGGTTCATAAGTCGATTTGGGGGTTTTCATGTGTGAGTGTTTATTGTTAATTTGATGGTTAAAAGATGTTGTATACAAGTTGAATTGATCATATCCATACTCATAACTTGCCCAGAAACATCAATTGTGAAAGTATTAAATTTTAGGGTTTTAGTTCATACGTTTTGGGTATTTTTTATTCATAGCATGTTTGATGTTAAAACTTGCACAAAACATCTCATTAGGCCTCTAAGACATCCCAGAAAAACTTTGGTGCATTTCCTATGGCTAGAATTCTTAGTCATAATTCTTGGATATTTAGGGTTTAAGTTTTACGCCTAAGTCTTTTTTCGCATAACTGCTTAAATAAGTATTCATGATTAGAACTGATAGAGATTGAATGTATGTGTTAATATTGGTGTTATGATGAACTTATTTCAGGTTTTCTACGCGTGAAAATTCAGAATCAAGGTTACTTGAACATCTACGCATAAGGATCATCTTACGCGTAGAATGTTATGCGTAAGAGTAATCTTACGCGTAACCTTTACGCGTAAGGTTCTACAATGGGGACTACGCGTATCATGTGAAGGATATGCGTAAACAGTAACCTCTACGCATAAGGTTGACTCTTACGAGTAAGCCTTACGCATAAGGTTCCATATACGCTTACGCGTAAGCTTTACGCCTAAGGCCCTCTTTTCCTACGCGTAATATTTCTTACGCGTAAGTCAAGAACCAACGCATAAGCTTACGTTTACGCGTATACCACTCCTGTTTACGCATAAGCTTGCAAAATCTACGCCTAAGCCTAGTTTTAACCTTAATTATGAATTGTTACGCGTGCAAACTTGTAAATAAATAAATCATAACGCCACGAAACCAATAATGTCACTAATGAGCTTAAATGTTTAATATGTTGTGAAAAATAAGTGAAAACTTGGACTTTAAAACTCAAAGTTAATCAACACACGAAACTTATCACGACGTCTTTGGACTGTTGGACTAACAAGTGACATTGGACTCGTAACAATCATCGACATATCTCATTCAAATAATAAACAATAAAATCAACTATTGACTAACGTAATGTCTTTTGATATGTTGGTTCTTTTGGCTAAATATCTTTTAGATCACGACATGGACGCTCAAATGCAAAACGTGGAAGCACCAAACATTCTCACTGTTGAAGATATCTTCCCTCATGGTTATCCAATGAAGATCGGAAAGAACAACCTTAGAGTTGATTTTGATAGTCTCACATGCTCAGAGTCTTCTTGTCTGATTGTTGTGGACATTCTAAAGAATCACCCTTACCAGAACATGCTCACCAACTCTGCTACAGTGCCGGAGATCTACATTCACCAATTCTGGCATACAATGCGAAAGATCAAAGGTCAAAATGCTGTGACGGTGACGCTCAACCACAAACAAGTCACCATCACACCAGCAGACTTAAGGGCTATTCTTCTCATTCCTGTCATCGAGCCAACCGAATACAATGTCACACCAACTGAAGAGGCCGTTCTGCAATTCATGATCGACATTGGTTATGACGAAGCTACAGGAGTAATCACAAAGCATTCATACGTAGATCTTAAGAATATTCCCCAGCCATGGAGAACCCTCTACATCATCGTCACCAAATCAGTTTCTGGACGTGATAGTGGTTATGAGCATCCCAAGCTCGTAGAACTACAGATCTTTTGGGCTTTGGTCAACATGAAACACAT
This sequence comes from Chrysanthemum seticuspe, assembly GCA_019973895.1. Lineage (NCBI taxonomy): Eukaryota > Viridiplantae > Streptophyta > Magnoliopsida > Asterales > Asteraceae > Chrysanthemum > Chrysanthemum seticuspe. The sequence goes on along the minus strand of BPTQ01000008.1, from coordinate 182,651,167 downwards.
TGAAGTTGAAGCTCTGATATGGGACGACATGATGTCTTTCCTCAAAAATCTTGGCACCAAGATCCCATATATTAGATATACCAAACTGTTGATCCAAAGAGCTCTAGGGTATAATCATGATATTCCCTTGAGACTCAATGACCCCAACAATCACTCCATGTTGTATGAGCCTACACTAACAGTCAGATTTAAGGAATCAACAACAAAGAAACAAGGTGCAGTGTTGCCAGATCACCTTCTAACTGATGCAGTCAAACAACTTTATTCATACAAAAGGTATCTGGTAGCGGTTGATGAAGGCAAAGTAGGTTTTCTTGATGAAAAGTCTTCTGGTACACCTATTAGGAAAACCAGGAGAGGCAGTGCAGGGAGTGTTACAAGCACTGAGAGCCAGAGGAAGTTTCCTAAGAGGTCACATACTCTCAAAAAGAAAGTTCCCTCTAAGGAAGCCATTCCAATTCCCAAGCCTGAACCGCAACAAAAGCTAGTGGATGAAAGCTCTGAGGAAACTGAATCAGACGAAGAGGTCACCTACTCTGAAACTGCAATCGATGACACTCAAACAGTAGCAAAACCTCCTAGTCCAACAGCTGATAAAGGTAAAGGGAAAACTCATGTGCTTGAGCATGATAAGGTAAGCTCTGAAGAAGAACCATTTGATGAGGAAAGAGACTATCAAATGAAGTTGAAGAACCTCAGACTCAAATATCTTGCCGATCAATTTGTACTAGATCAAACTCGCGGCCCTAGAGGATCAAGTGGTGGAACTCAAGCCACACCAGTTTCCGATGCGGTTAATCAACCCGATAAGGGAACTGGTACCACCACCCACGAACTACAACAAAGGCAAATTGAGGACTCTATCATCTAGGAATTTGAGGAAGCAGACATGGAAAAGACTGAGAAAGCATCTGGTGAAGATACTAAGGCTGATGAAACGGCTAAGTCTGAAAATGATGAAGAAACTAATTATGATAATTATCTTCCAGACAGTCCTGCACGCTCCAAGGAGGAAACTTCTGAGCCACCTAAGAATCCTGAGCCACCTCACGTCTCCTCATCATCGGACTCGTCTTCTCACTCTTCACTTCCACCATCCAAAGGCACAACCAGATCCACATCCAAGTCAGTGAAGAAACCAACCGACTCTTGGATATCTCGGGCTAAGACAAGGATTGCCAATGCTGTCAAGCAAGTCAGGAAGAAAGACGTGACCAACAAAAAGTTGGATATACTTGCTGACAATATCAAAATTCTTCATGACGAAATAGACAAGATGTCAATTGAAAGGGAGTATGTCCAGAAGTTCAGGAAACGTGATCTTCAAGGGGAAATGAATGAGATGATCAAGGGATATACTCACAAATTCCTTCTTGACACCGTTCCTGGCGTGACAAGGGAGATGTTTACCAGACAGCTCTATCCAAATCTCATGAAATTGGTCAAGCAAACAATGCAATCCACTCTGGTAACAATGATGATCAATCCAATGGAGCCTACAGTTCTCTCTGATGCAGAGTTGATTTCCAAGCTGGTGCTATAAATGTCTAAACGTTCTGCAACTTTCACCTCTGACAAAAGTAAACTATTTGAGGCATTACTGGAATATCAACTCAAGACTTCCTTCAAGGAGCAAGCTGAAAGGCCTAAGCGTCTTTGAGATGATGATGATAAGGATAAAGATAAAGATAAAGAGCCTAAACGCCCGAAGAAAACTGGTGAATCATCCTCCATGCCACCACCACCCCAAAGGACTCCATCTCAACAACGATCTCCTCCACGCTCTTCTGCTGACAAACCTCAGGACTCTGAGTTACCACCCCAGACAGAGAAAACCGATGATCATTTTGAATACACTGGTGGTGACGATGAGGAGTTCCATGAGCCCCTACAACAACCCACCTCTCCCGACACAGCAAAGAAACCAGCATCCTCATCTAGGCCAAATAAGAAGAAGAAAAAGACGCCTAAGGCTGATGTCGTATCATGGCTAGACGAAGATGACAACGCTGAAAATGACTGGTTTTCTACACTTGTTGATGCTACTCCCTACCCACCTGAAGGTCAAGATATGATAGAAGGTCGAACATTGGAGCATGCTAAGTTACTTCAAGAAAAGTTTCGGGTGAAGAAGATGACCAAGTCAAAGTTAAAACGCATCAAGAATGAAGCCTTTCAACTGCTCAAAGACAGCTCGGAAAGTGCTATTGAAGTTGAATATCATCTTGAAAACATAGCACGCGCCATGTCTAACAACATTGATTGGCTCAATCCTGAAGCAAACATTGACTTCACCAGAACCGATAAGGCTCCATACTACACCGACTGGTCCAGACCTCTACCAACGATTGGCCAACCAGATCAACCAAAGATTCCATTTCGCTACTTCTTCAACAAAGACCTGGAATTTCTTCTACACGGTAGCGATGGTTCAAAGAAATACGCTACATCACTTACACTTCCGTTCCCGGCAGCCATATACTCCAACTGCATAGCCATCGAGGAAAAGGCTACTCACATGTTTAACAATAGCGTGGAACATTATGACATTGATGCAATGTATGGGATTCACCATTGGCCGGAACGCCAAAGAATCTACTACAAGAGCTGCCAGGTTCGTAAGTCTAAACATGAAGTGCACAGTGATAAAGGGATCGTTGCTGTTAAGCATGTAGCTCTTTCGCCTAATGGGACTACACTTTCCTCAAGAATATTGTGGTCAAAAGACAAGACGAAAGGGACTATGATTTCTGTGAAGCGGACTTTCAGAATTTGTCTCTCAACGACATTGAAGATCTGTATCTTGTCAAGGTACAGAGAAGAATGAGACAATTCTCGACAGAAATCCAACGTGAATACATCAAGTCCTTGCTCATCTTCATCAGAAGCATAGTGATCCAGGAACGTGTAGAAGATTTACAACTTGTTGTTGAATCGTATCAGACTCGTGTCAACCTCACCAAACCTCAGCTCGAACTCCCCGACATCAATCATCTTCCTCAATACACTCTCATCAGCAAACCGTTTGGAGTAGTCTACCGTAGTGAACTACATCGCAACTGCTTGATGGCGTGTAAAGATCTTCATAAATTTGGAGATCACACACTGAAGAAAGTCAGGGATGGCTTAGCTTATAGGTTGAAGGCGATACATGAAGGCATTGGGTCACTAAAGCGATGGAATTCTCAGGAAAGACGAGATGTGAAGAGGATCATCACTCGGATCGATGAAAGGTTGTACAGAAGGGACCAGTTCAGAACTTTGGAGAGCTTCGTAGGTGGTCGTCCCAGGATTACTCTCACAGGCTATCAACGCCCAGTTCGCATTCCTGGAGATATTGCTGGACTACCTGGTACCCCTTAAGCTGTTTCATTTTCTATATGGATTTGGATGTGTGATTATTTAATGACTATGGCTTGTGCACACATAACAGTGTACAACCCGTACTTGTAATGAAAGGACCCTGTGGTACGCTTCAGTGCCACAATCCTTATAAAAGGAGCGAAAGCTTCTTACTTTTCAGTAAAACTTATCAAACCTTTCACATTTAAAAAGTTTTGCTCAAAAGAACAAGTACTTCCCCTTATGTTTTTTCAAAACCTCAACCGTTTATATCATTTGTTGAGGGGGAGTATTTGATTAAAAACTTTGTTCACAAATTGTTCTTCGTGGTAACCTTCCCACAAAACTCGAAATGGTCATATCTATTTTCAAAATTTCGTCAAAAATGACATTTATATGTCATTTTTAGGGGGAGAAAAATTATGTGATAAGAAATATGTTGTGAAATTGCAAATGAATCGTCGTACTACAGACTTAACCAATGAATTGACGAGATCTTAAATATCAGTAACTCGAAAAGACTTGTCCGGGACGGGTAATAATTTCAAGCTAGTTCGCTAGTGATGTAAACGTGTCTCGCAAAGGACTTGTCCGAGTAGAATGTACCATTCGAGAAACTCTTGGTAGACATGAACTTTGACGGGTTTGACAACCTTTCGAGGTTTGTCCACACCTTCAAGGTAGTTATTAGAGCTAGTTGTCACCTAAAAGCTGACAATGTAACTCTTTAACTATGCAACGTAACCGTGTCTCGCGGGGGATTGTCTATCTTGAATTGATCAATTCAAAAGTGCGAGCTCTTCCCTCACTGTGCAGATTTCTGTAAAAACTCTTAAGCACATGTGGAGAGAGAGTATTTCTGAAAATCTAAAACTCTTAAAGTGTTCAAACATGTTTTCATTCACAAACACTTTGAGAGATTTTCAAGAAAATGGTTTAATGGCAACATAGGTTAGTCATGGAGTTATAAGGTGACTAAGGTTAGGAATAACCGTCCTATGATCCGCCAGATCCGGAGGGATCTACCCAAGGACACCACCAATAGTTAGAATTATAAGTCCTTAGGTATGATTATAAAAAGGAGAAAATGAGAATCGGAGAAAGAAGGAGTTGAAGAATTAAAAAGAAATGTAAAGAAAAGGGTGAAAACAAATAGCCCTCCAGATTATTCAACTTAGGGCAGACACCGGGTTCAATTCATATGCTACTGGTTGTCACTTGATGGCACCGGTATTGAAGATTAAAAGTCGTCATGGACCCAGTGACGCATGCACTAAACCTTCTTAGCCACTCAAGTTTCTCTCAACAGAAGCTTGTTTCATTCTCACAGGGAACCCTACGTAAACTATCGGCTTTCTCTTAGAGATTGATGGTATTGAAGAAGGAGACCCTCTCCCTAGTCTCCGCTCAGAAAAACCAAAACGCACTATTGAGTCTAGAGCCACGAGATTCATCAAAAGATCTCTTAGGTACACTTGACATTTTATCGCTTGTCGTTCAACAAATAAGAACGCAAGTGATACATTATCGTGTCCTTCACAGATCTTTGCAATCTGTCGAGAACATTTATGAGAGGTTCACAATTGTGATCCTCAGTGATTGAATGGAAACTCCTGCCAGGGTCAACATCAAACAGCCCTGACAGCAGGTCACTTCGGTAACTCCCCGTGGATTACACTTAGTGTGTCTCAAACGGCCTACAGTCGTGAGGTGATGCTTCGGTGTACCTCAGCGACTCATCTGAACTGTAGGTGTACTTCGGTACATCGCGTTATCTCACTTGTGGGACTCTAGTTCAGGAACAGCCTTTGTGAGAATTAGAGTTGTGTTTTCACACTATGTTGTTAACACTCTCGAAGTTCAAACTTGTAAGTGTTGGAATCCGCTTATCACTAACCATTCTTATGTTTTCTTCTTATGGAAGCTCTGGAGCGGACTGATCGTGCAGATTCTTCACATGCTCATACCAACAACATCACTAATGAAAGTTCTCTCAAAAGGCAACACAAAGTCAGAATGATTCTTCGTCTAATTCAAAGAATCTACAAAGTTTAAAGACTAAGAGAACTACATCAATACTGAAATCCAACGTCAAAGAGCGTGTGAGCATGTTGGAGAAAGACGTGGAGACACTGGAGCAACGAAGCAGACCTGATGCAGACAACAAAAACATACTATCACTACCATCACAAAGAACAAATATCAAAGAACAAAGTAAATGATGACGTCAAAGCAGAACTTTTCAAAGGAAACAATTTCTCTACACTGGGGAGATTGTTCGAATCAAGGCAAATTCTTCTCACAAGAAAGAAGAATGTCAGAAGACGTCAAAGCTACTATTAAATTAGCACCTTCAATTTATATTATCAATCACTAACACTTAGGGGGAGATTGTTGGAATCACTCCTAAACTATAATTCAAGTGTTAGTAATTAATATGTAATAGTTAGCTTAATATGGCTTTTATGTTAGTAATCATGCCAAGGCTTATGTAGAAAGCCCATGAGCCTTGGCCCAAGCCCATAAAGGAAAGGAAGGGAACTTGCATGTTGCCCTAGTTCCTTCCTATAAATACCTATGTAAACCTTCTATTAAAGGTTGGTTGTTCAATTCACTCATTCACTCTTTACGCATAACATTTCTTAGTATCATACGTGTGTGTGTGTGTGTGTTATTGTTCATCCGATCACTTCTCTTCTATTTCTTCTATTGATGCTTGTGTTATAAATATGGGAACCTAACAATGTTTAATCTATATTTGATTGTTTGCTTGTGTTCTTGCATCTTTATCATGTGTAACTAAATTAATTAGTGTTTGCTTATATCTAATAAAACCTAGTTATTGATTATTGTTAGGTTGTCTCTTGTGTAATTGGTTGTCACGCTAGATTAAGGAAAACTGGCTTCTTCTTCCATTGTTGCGAGCGTGAACGTCCTAAATAGCGATTATTAGCCTTAGAGTGCACTATTAGGCTCCCATTGTATTTATTGCGTAAGTTGTGGCTTGAGGATACTAGGATATCCAGGGGAGATACTTCGGTACTTAGCGATCCCGGGTGTTCTAGAGGAGACTTACACTCATAGAATTAGGGAATTTGGCACCGCCCTATGCCTAAAACATGGAATACAACGCATCAATTAGAAAAGGATGTGACAATTCAACTGACCAATAAAAGATAACTATGGAGTAAGTAAATCTAAGTAAACACGCTTTTAGTTATTATAAGAACTCTTCCTACAATCCATAGCTTTACTTTTATCATTTAGTTTATTTAGTTTGTTAAGTAGTTTAATTGGTAAAATACCAAACACCCTACTCTTCAAACCCCGAGATTTTACTTTGCTTTCTAAAAAATATAAAAAGACAAAAAAGAATCACCGTCACCCTTGCCTTTTTGTCATACATCTCGACTAGCATCTTTATTTCCCTAGAGAACGATCAACCCCCTAGGCTTACCCATACTACACTGCAAGGATTAGATACACTGCCTAGTGGGTTGTAAAGCTTGCTCTTGGGAAAGGAAGTCTTTCGACCCTGAACCACGCATCAACATGATGAAGTGGCTGAGTTAGAAGAATCACTATCATGGAAGGGAGAATCTTCAGGCTTTTTGGTTGTTGTGGTGAAGACTGATACTGTTGTTCAGTAGTTTGATCATCAATGTCCATGTCTTCACCAACAGAAAATGTCTCTTCTTCTTCACTTTCTTTAAGCTCATCTTTAGTCATGAGAAAGGACTGAACATCTGTAAAGGTAGTGAACTGCAAAATAGGTTTATCTGGATCCCCTTTATAAGGCTTGCCTTTGTTTTGGTCAAGGCCTGACCCCTCTAATCCAGCAGACTAGGTGTCACAATTCTCAATTTTTGGTCATTTCTCAAACTCTACATTCATCATACTAGTCATGCATGGGTTTTGCATTTCACATTAAACGCATAATTTCATATTAAATAAACGTTATCGTGTAAACATTATTTTGAACATTTAATCCGATACTTCCAAAAACTATCCCGACATATTTTTATACTTACTTTTAGTTTATAAAAACAATATTTTGAGTTTACCTAGTGTTTTAAATTTATTTTGTATATAAATCGTTAAATTTATATTATTATGACGTTTTTCTTAAAAACGACACGATAATTATTATATCACTCAAATTTTACAAGAAATGTATTTTTACAATTTTTATGATCTCAATATACTTTACTTTGATCTATTAAAAATTACTTTTAGCTAAAACTACCTTAAATACACTAATGTATATACAATTTACAAGTACCTTTACTTAAGTTATTTATCTTACACATTTTATTACACATTTATTTATACAAAGAAAAAAAAATGTATTTTTACACATGCATTCCCCCTTGGCCGACCAAGGGGGTGAATGCATTAATTGTTTGGTGAAAAACTTTCTTACATATTGAAACTTATACACATACTCTTACACTTCATTCATTCTCAATCTAATAATGCAAGATAGTCAAGATATTTTCTCTTGTTTGGTCTCTCCAAAAACCGGTCATACATAAGATTAAGAAGAGCTCATCAAAAATTTTCCAAGATCAAGTTCTTGACAATCTAGTTACACTCTTGTTTAGGTTTTGAAATAAAAACCTAGAGTGTTTAGGTTTTATCCTTTGTTCTAATCACCTCATCAAGTAACTAGTAAGCATATCATTTTCATTTTACATCTTTCATTATCATTTCATATCTATTTCATCATTTTTGAGCAAAGCATGCAAGACTTATGGATATTTATACCATTTTTAACATTGTTTTAGAGTTTTACATATATAAGTCATCCTATAATTTATCCCTTGTTATATATTGGTCTTGATGATGTTTAGGAACCCATGACACCCTAAGAAGGTGTATGGTAGGATTAGAATAGCTTTGGAGTTGTTTTGAAGGGATTGGAATAGGTTTAGTACGAGAAAAACTATTTTCGACAAGTATAAAAAGTGGTCAGATCTTGTTTTGTATTTCTGGAAAATCCGACAGTAGACACGAATTTTTGACCTAGATATTTAGAAAATATACTTTAAAACGAATCCGTGGCCGCTTGAACGGATTAAAACGGAGTTATAACGAAGAAGTTATGAATTTTTCAAGTTTGACGACGAAATATATATTTCCTGAAATTTCAGCAAACTGTTTTTGCTTTGTACGAGTCAAAAACGATTCTTAAGCTTTATAAATTATTTCGACTTATCAAAAATATATTAGTATACTTTGATACGAAGCTAAGGACGTATAATACGTAGAAAACGGATTTGTAACGACTAAAATATACACGTTTTCACAAAATTGCCGTAACTTTATTAGTTAAGAAAAACTATATTATTTTTATTAGACAAGTGTTACGGTAAAACAAGTGACCATATTGAAGGCTATTTTTAACGTTGACGTATAACTTTTTGTAACGAGATGTTTTCTAATAAAAGTAAGTTCATCAAACATATTCTCCAAAATGTCCGACCGTTTGTTTAGCGGAGTTTTAATGAATTAACTACGGTTGCTTAAACTTTGCCGAAATTCACATTTAAACTACATTTTGGACAAAATCACCCTACTTAACCTATATTTTTCTTTATGAACGAGACCTCTAGGATAAACTTAAATGCCAAAACTTTGAGATTATGATACAAGCTTCCTAAAACCGTTGAGTTCATTTCCTAACACTCGACGTGCACCATTTTTCGACTAACTTTTCAATGCCATTTTAGTCACTTTCATGAAAATTTCAACGACATTATTTTACGACGAAAAGTTATAATTTCACAATAAATCATTAGATGACTATCGTGGGATATCATTTCAACATAAATACTTGTAAAGTATTTTATAATATGACGGGATGTCATAAACATATTTTGACGATAAACATTATTTCCAAAACGTACAAGTGGTATGGATATCATATGGAGTTGCATGCACAACATTGTATCACGCATTCATGACAACATATCATAACTCAAGTCATGACATTCATTTTAGGTCGCGGATAGTTTCCGAGCCTCATTTTAGTGCACTTCATTTTGTTAGCATATCAATCATACCAGGTGAGTTTTCATAGCCCCACTTTCTATTAATTGTTTACAAACTTTTGGGGGAGATACATGCTCAAACTATTTTCATTTACTTTCACAAGTACTTTAAACTCTTACATATTACTGTGAGTTCATACCCCGCTTTTACTCATTTATATTCCTATAAACTATTTGGGGCGAGATATATGCTTATTTATCCAAACATTTAAACTCTTTTGCCAAACAACATTACTTATACTTTAGACTTGATTGCGTTATATACTTGATTGGGTTATACTTGATTTCATATGCATATTTGGAACAAACATACAAGAATTAGTGGCTCCAAATTAAGTTGTTGGAAGGCTATTAATTTACAAACATACAAGAATTAGTGGCTCCAAATTAAGTTGTTGGAAGGCTATTAATTTACAAACATACAA